>JASUUF010000292.1:0-127592 GCA_030449835.1 Clausena lansium
ACATTTGCCACTAAGTTCTTCAATTTTTACATTCAGTCCAAAATACTAGAAACCAACAACTTCACATTCTCCACCTTGCAGACATGATTTAGTGTATCATCTCAACAAGATAGCACAAAAACCTTCCAAGCACAAAACTCATTTAAACTACTCCCAACACCAATCAAGTTCACACAAAACTTAAATTTGGTCATTGGGATCACTTTTGTTATCATATCTGCTGGATTTACATCTTTGTGGATCTTAGTAACCACAACAGAACCTCTTGCAACTTTATCCCTTATGAAATGTAGCTTAACATCATTGTGTTAGGTCTTCTCATGATAGACCTAATTTTTGATGAGCTGAATTGCACTTTGGTTGTCATAAAAAATATGTGCAGTCTTTTGTTTCAACCAAAGTTCATTCAACAATCCCTTTAGCCATATAGAGTCCTTAATGTACCTATGTTGCTGCAACAAATTCAACTTCGCCGATGACAAAGCTACTATAGGCTGCAAAGTTGCCTTTCAACTAATGTGAGACAACTATCTAGCATAAACAAGTACCCGTAAATGACTTCCTTCTCTCCAAGTCTCCTACAAAATCAGAGGCTCCTACATAGGGCCTCCGATCTCACTTACTCTCTTGCTTGTACTTTTCCATATGTTGCATCATGATCAAGTACCCTTAGATGCCCTACATGACCCAGCTCTCACAAAGATCCCAATGCACCTTGGCCAGATTACTCATGAACCTCGTCGACTACACTCACTTACATAAAGCTGTGTCCATGCATATGTTGCATACCATTACATACATAAACTTCTAAATAACCTCAGTGTATTACTGTATCTGCATATCTTAATCCCCTCAAATTCAGGGATTTTCGGGGGACATTTTCATCAGTTTGAGCTGACCGATTCTAAAGGTGTCACAATTGGTTTTGAATCCAGCATTCCAAACCTTTCCTTCCAAAGACCTTGTTGATGGTCTTCTTTGACTAGGGAATAAACAACAAAGAGTTCTATCTCTCGTATATCCATTCCTAATCCTCTCGGGCACTGCCACGCTCTTTCATCTCAAATTTATCTTTGCTGTGTATCTTTAGTCTCTCAATCTCGCCAGTAACTTAATGAAGCAATGAAAGCATGTCACTTCAATATACAACAACAAAAGAGACACAATCACCCACCTAGATTTTTTTTCTCAAAAATAAGCAATACTGCCAAACTTAGTTTTGCAAGTAGCCATTCGAGACCTCATTAAATCGGTCAAACCTTTTATACCACTCATTTTCAGAGACTGCCTTAAATCATAAAGGGACTTACGAATACATAAACATAGTCTTCTTTTTCACTTTGCTTCAAAACCTTAAGTGCTATGACATTAGTAGAGTATTTTCTTTAAGATTTCCACTAAGAAAGGCAAGCCTTCTACATCCATTTGTTCAAGTTCCAAGTCAAGTTAAAAGCTACTCTTACAGCAACTGACAATTCTTATCGGGAGTCGTGCTTCACTATTGTTCACAGTTCATTTTACAGAAATCAACTCATTTTCTTTCCGTAGAACCCCTCGTCACTAGTCTTGCTTTAAATATTAAGCCTTCAAAGACCGGGTATACCCTCCTCCTTCTTCAATATCCATTTCGCAGTAAATGACATCCTTCTTGTTCTCTCGTGTTTGGAACCAATGCTCCAGGTCTCGATTCCTTACTGTGAGAGTTCATTTTCTTCATTGCTTTTAATTAAGCCATCGCTGTTTTTCCCATTCACATGCTTCTCAAGCAGTAGCTTCTGTGTTCTTCAATGGAAATATCTTCAAGACTCATTACTATGGATACGCAACTATATCTCGCATAAGCATATCTTGCTGTAGGTCTCACTTGCTCCTCTTACTCTCTATCTTGCTAACTCGATATTGTGGTAAATTAATACATGGCACAGTACCATCACTTCACTTCAGATCTTGTAAATCTATCACTCAAATGTTTCAGAAACACTTTCAACACTTCTCATTGCGGTAAGATCTCTATGATCACCAAATAACTCCACCTTAACTCTCGAAGAGGCCAAGATCGACAGCCTCCTAAAAAGTTTCAGATTTTCTAGCATTGACATCGGGAGATTTTCAAGAGACTCATCAAACTTCCATTCGATCATTTCTCATTTCATTAAACTCAATATCTCTCACTATCACACACTTGGCAGCTTCTCCACACCAGATCTTATAACCTTCAACTCCTTCTAGCCAGCCAACAGCCACACCTCGACAAATTTCTCGTGATCGTTTACCTTGTCCGACATGTACATACGCAGACACATCTAAAACTGCTTAAGTGTTGATAAACAGTAGGTTTTCCTGCACTGGAAACTTCCTCAAGTAGGTTTTCAATCAAATTCACCGTGATGGACTTTTATTCACCAAATAGCAAGCGCTGGATACTCCGGCCAAATTTCTAAAAGCTTTTGAAAAGAGTCTTCTCGAGTTGACTAAGAAGCACCTTGTTTTATCAACAATGGTTCTATTCATCCTCTCAACTATTACTCTAGCTTCATTGAGAGGCACTTTACTCGTTTTATGTCTTGTGATTCCACACGCTTCATAGAATTTCAAATTTTATTACGTAATCTAAGTCCATTTGTCATTTATTAGACACTTTAGTTTGGCACTAGATTGAGTCTCCACCAAAGCCTTCCAAACCTTGAACTTTTCCAAGGCTTGATCCTTGGTTTTCGTAATATAAATCCAAACTTTCCTTTGTATAATCATCTATTACAATCATTTAAGTATTTACCACCACTCTGCATGAAGGAATCCTACAGTGAGGCCTCCAAAGATCAACATGTGCATAAGCTAACACTCTTTTTAGAGTCATGCAACCCATTTGTGAATTTAGCCTATTAGCCTTCCAAAAAATGTAATTTTCATTTAATTCCAGATTTTGTATTTTATCAACATAGAAAAGTCTCCTTTTTACTTAGTTCTCAGCATCCCTTTGACACTTACGTGCCTAAGTCCTAGATGCCAAAGTGTAGGCCTATCTATATAAGAGGTTGTTATCGACATATCAGCTATGACTCGGTATTAATCGAATTGATTCACTTTCTAACACATAAAGACTATTATGCTTACACCCCTTCTTATTACCATTTCAACCCCTTTCACTCATTCTAAAAACCAACTATTTTCAGACACTAAAGCAAGTACCCCAAACTATCAAGCATGCTCAAGAGATTAGATTTCTCTTTAGCTTAATATGCTCTTACATCATGTAAAGTTCTTGTGGTTCCATCAAACATCTTAATTTTGATGATAACCTATACCAACAATTTTACACACATTGTTGTTCCCCATCAAGACTTTACCACCATCCACAGATCTTCATAATCATACAAGAGACTTTTTATATCGTATAAATGGAAAGAATGTGACTGAATCAAGTATCTATTGACCTTTTATATTGTCTTTGTTTGAAGCCACCAAGAATCAAGACTACGATACTCCATCGATGACACATAAGAGGCCATTGTCGCATCTCTTGATCTCTCTCTTTTTATCTTTCTTTTTCTACTCTCAGAATCTATTGATATAATAGCTTTGTTTCATACAGTAAAAACACTTCCTTTTCTTCATCTTTTCTTTAAAGTAGATCCATAACCCTTCTTTCCTTTGGTTCTTGTTCTTGTTCGCTTTTCTTTTCTCGTTTACAAGTAAGCCTCACCATTACTATGTTTATGCCCATTATTCTTTTGAATTTCCTCAGAACTCGTAGAAGCTTTAACATCTTCCTATGTTAATGTGGTTATACCATATAGTATGGTATCCCCAAAACCCTACCATTATGACTTAGGTAGTGAACTCGGTAAAAGAAAGCTTTATCTTCATCAATGATTTTCACATTTTCAACACCTTCAATATCAAGAATGATCTTATTAAAAGTGTCGATGTGATCATGGATGAGACACCCCTTCTTTCGTTGAAAAGGTGTATAACCTTCTTTCTTCGAAAAAGTCCGCTGAGCCAAAGACTTAACATGCAATGCAGCACCTCCACCATGTTCCATATCCCAAGTGGCTATCTTTTCTTCAAAGATTTCCCTTAGGATTGAGTCAGCAAGACTCGAGATCAGAGTCTTTATGGTGCTTATTCTGAATGCGCTTCTTCTTTCATCGAGCTTGGAACTTCAGGGCCCATTCGAGATCTTCTTCTTCAAGTGCAGACTGAGGCCTTGATGAACCCGTGAGCTCCTCGTCTTTATTTTCTAGAGTGAGAAGTCACCACCAATGGTGAATTTCTTGATCTCTGGATTTGGGTGAGACATGATCTTGAACTTATTTAGCCAACCAAGGCTTTGATACCACTTGTCGAATCTTTACACCTCTGCAAAGTTAATTCTCAAAGAACTAACAATTAATAAGAACAAATTGAAACAAATCGAAACCAGAGCCCAAAATCAAAAACCAAATTAGAACAAAGAACACCACTTTGAAGGAAAAAGTATTATCTTTATTGATCAAAAGAAATCGGGCTATTAGATATATTTCTTTGAGTACACACCACAAGGATCAAAACGAATCCAAGAATTACTCAAAATGAACAAGAATAAGAAGAAAATCGAATGAATTATAGAGGCTATTAACCAACTTTATAAACTAGACAAATACATAAGAACTTCATAAAAAAATCAGCCATGTCACTCTTAACAATTTGCAATAAGACCCTCACACTCAAGTCATTCTGTAAATTTGCCCCCAAGTTCTTTAATTTTTACATTTAGGTCCAAAATACCAAAAACCAACAACTTCCACAGTTAATCAATTAATTATAGATAGTTTTAGGTGTGAAATGGAGAAAAAAGTATGAAATCCTTTTGTGAGAGCTAAATATTATAAAAAAATCATATGATTAGCATTAGGTCTAGGTAATAACTAAACTCATTTCTATAAAGTTGGTTCGGTTCGTAGCCGCATTTTTAGGTTCTAGTTTGGCATTTTCTTTTAAATCTAATCGAAAGAGAACCATTAACATTATTTTATATACTAAAATAATGAAAGTGGCATGATTTAAGAGGATATAAGAAACTAAAAAAAATAAAAAAAGATAAATTTTGGTAATTAAAAAATTAATTATTTTTCTTGGTAATATTCCTATGGGTTCTTTAGAATTTAGTACCTAACCTCAATCCAATATTTGAACCGACCCATGTCCACCCCTAATTAGCATTTAGCGAGTCCACGTTATTAAGAAAACCAACCATTGTAAAATTTTCCTTCGAAGATGATAAGTTGTTTATTTTTCAAGTAGACATTGCTTTCAATACTTTAAGGATGCATTTATTCAATTGGTAATCGAATGGATTGAAATTGGAATCAATAATAAATTATTTATTTTGGTTGTGATTATCATTGGGGTCTCACTCGATCTTGATTCAAACAAATAAATTTATATTAATATGGACATTGGGCTAATAAGGGTTTAGATTTTTTTTTATGTTTATGTTTAGGGCAAGTGATAATATAGATAGGCTTCAGTTGGAGCTCTTAAAAAATTAATTTAAAAGTTTATTATTTGTTGTTAATTTTTTCTAAAAGGTTCTTTGGAACTCTCTTGGAGTCCAAGGAATAGATGGGTGAAACTGTAAGACTAAGCTTTCTTCTATAGATTTTCATTGCTCACACACTTTTAGGAAGAAAACGATCTATTAGATTGGCTTGCTAATCTAGGTCTTAATCCCACGAGATTCAACAATCCTTGTCTCAAGATGATAACGACTTTTCTTCGAAAGTATGTTTCTTTTTATATGCTTTTGTTTTTGAATTTCTTTTTCCCTAAATTTTTCTCGTCATGTTGTTCTGATGGTATGGCTTGTCTTAGGGATAAGTGTTTAGTGTTAGAAAGTGTGTATTTATAAAGGATAAAATGGTCATTGTTACACTTCAAATCTACAATTAACATCCATACTTTTATGTATTTAAGTCCCCTTGCACTTTAATTATGTGTGTGTTTTATTATAATTAAAGTATTTTATGTATTTTAGGGAATTTTTGGCCATCTCACAATTAACTAGACATCGAACAGCAAAACAAACAATATTTTTAAACTCAAGACATACTAAAACCTTAAGAGGAACATAAAAGAAAAAATAGCACTGTTCATGTAAACATCAATTTGATCATATACGAAGCACTATTCACATAAACGTCACGATGATGTGGTATTGACCAACGATGTGTCATTGACGGGTGGCGTGGCGAGATTTGATTGGACAAAATGATGTGGTATTGACTTTATGTGGCGCTGATCGATGATGTGGCATTGACTGATGATGTAGTAGTGTATTATTGGAGTAAGAAAAAATAAGCTTACGATAAAAGTAATGCACTTGATCAAGGTTGGTTGACTTAGATGTTGGCCGATGATGTGGCAATACAACATTGGACAAAAATTAGCTTAAGTTACATGCGACACCTTTCAATCACAATCTACGATAATGTGTTCCAAGTAATCTAGTGAGCTTGCCATTGGTGAGATTTTGGGGATTGACACGTCATTTTTTAAAGTAAATCTCGATTAATGCGGTATTGACATAGTATCTTTGGACTAGGTTCATGTGGATGGTCAATGTGGGAGTAATATTCCTTTAGGTCTAGAGATAATGTTTATACTTTTATTACATGATTGTAAATGCATTAGTCCGATTGAAGAAGTAAACACAACTATTAGTTAAAAAAAATTATTATTTTCGTTTTAAATTTTGTTTTCGCTTAATTTGCTAGGGACTAGTAATAAGGCTGTTTGAGAGAGGGGTGTTGAGTGGTAGAAAGTGTGTATTTATATAGGATAAAATCATCATGTTACACTTCAAGTCCTACTAACATCCTTACTTTTATGTATTTAAGTCCCTTGCACTTTAATTGTTTGTATGTTTTTATAATTTAAGTATTTTATGTATTTTAGGGAAATTCTGGCCATTTCACAATTAACGAGATGATCGGACAAGAAACGAACAACATTTTTGAACTCAGTGTGATTCGAAAACCTTAGGAGGAGCATAAAAGAAAAATATCACTATTTATGTATAAGGTACTGAGCGTTCACATATACATCAATTATTCATGTATGACGACTATTCACACATACGATTTTATGACGTGGCATTGACTTCGATGACGTGTCATTGACTCGTGACATGGCGAGACATTTGATTGGACGAATGATGTGGCATAATTGCTTATGTGGCATTGGCCCGATGATGTTGTCAACCGATGACGTGGCAAAGTTGTATTATTGGACCTAAAAATGAGCTTACAATGTAAGCAATGCACTTGATCAAGATTAGTTGACTTTGACGTTGACCGATGACGTGGCAACAAATCATTGGGATCGAAAATTGTCTTAAGTTACATGCAACACATTGAATCATGATCGTTGATGATGTGTTCAATACAATCGATGGCTTGCCACGTGGCACGATCTGAGCGTCCGAATTCAGATTTCATCCAATGGCCATGATTTACTCATCACATCTATAAAAGGAGGGCTCCTCCCCGTAATTTGACACCCCCGAATCTATTTTTGAGCTTAGTTTTGTAAAATTCTCTCTCCTTGTATTTCTAGCGTATTTTTAGTATAATACCCATTTTACGCCTAGTTCAAATAATGAAGTAGCTAATTTTCTTTCAAGCTTATGTGTGAAGGTGAAGTCTCAACATGTTCCATTGGTTAATTTGGTAAATTTACTTTCTTCTCCCCTCTAATTTATGCCATTTGACATGTTTGACTTTTCATGGAAACGAGATAGTAATAATCTTGTCTAGATTTTGTACGGTGCTACCGTCTCCCTAGTGCAAGATTATTGTTGTCACTGCATGATGTAAGTGTTTGATACCATATTTATTAGAGTGTGGCTAATGAATGAGTGGAAACCCCTCTCTCGTGATTTAATTGGCAATAATAAGGAATATTAAGCTTGATGGTGCATGTTGATGCGAGATCCAGGATACCAAGCATTTTATTCACATAGTTTAATCTCTAACTTAATCTCGCGATTTAAATTTAAAATAATCCAAATCATCTTCATCACAAATCCAACTTCCCAACTAGAAAATTAAGTCCTACACACAATTAAAATCCACCTCTTCGTGGGATCGATACTCGTCACCATTGATCTATACTACAATACATTCGATTCCTTTGCAGAGTTCATTAAAATTTGCACAACAAGTTTTTGCTACCGAATTCTTTGGGAGGTAAGTCATTTTAATTCGTAGAGTTGTTTTTCTTGTGTAAATAACTTTTATGTAATTATTTTCTTGTAATTTTTTTTATTTAAATTTTGTAATTTAATTTTCATTTTATTTTTCTTTGTAATTATTTTTTTTATCTTGTTAATTTGGTCGGTTCCACACGCCTATTAATTTATTTTAATTTCATTTAATTTATTTTAAGTTAATTTATTTTACTTCACGTTTTCCTTTTCTTTTCTTAGCAATTTGTGTGTTTTCATAGTAAGATTGTAACAACTGTAATAAGGTTAGTAACTTAATTTCTCATTTCTCTATATTTTTATTAGTTTTATTCTTATTTTATTTATTTATTTTATTTTGTTTTCATTTATTTTGTATGTGTTCTTTGCATGCATGGTCGAAGGTCACAATTACCTAAACTTGATCCTGTAGACCTTGAACTAGAAAAGACAATTCGCACAGACAAACACATTGCAATTAAAAATAAAATTGAAATGGATTTGCAACAACAACCACCAGCACACAGGAGAGGCAATTTAAGGATTACTTCAGTCATTTAGCTAATTTGAACACATCATGCATAAGATACCCAAATGTGTTCTACTAGGAGTTTTGAGTTAAAACCTAGTGTGCTAAAATGTCTCCCAACATTCTATGGCTTAGAAAATGAAGATCCATATAATCATTTGAATGATTTTCATGCTGTTTGTCAAACATTTACATATGAAAATTTTTCAAATAAGGATGTTAAACTTAGACTGTTTTCATTTTCTTTAAAAGATAGAGCTCGTTCATGGTTCAATACAATGCCTGCTAATACCATTACATAATGGGAACAAATGTTTACTAAATTTTTACGTAAATACTTCCCAGTGCATAAAACCAATGCTATTCATGTGGAAATCTCGTAGTTTACCCAGAGAAGACGAGCAATTCTTTGGAAGCATGGAGCAATTCAATGGGCTACTCTTGAAGTGTCCACATCATGGGTACGAAAAGTGGCACCAATGCCAATACTTTTTAGAGGACTATTGCCACATTTGCAAGAATGGCTAATGGCAACAAGTGGAGGCGAGCTAATGTCGAAAAGTGCATCGAGAGATTTGGGATTTCTTCCAACATAAGCGGATAATTCTCAAATGCCAATGACCGATCGTTCAGGAATGTAAGAAAAGTCAAAGGAGTAAATGAGGTTCATACGGGTAGTAAAGATCGGGAAATCAAGGAAGTCAAAGAAATGGTTGAAGGTCTTTCTGAAACAAATTTCATCATTAACGGCTACCAAAAAACAACGAGCCACATACCTACAATCAACTTGACAATGACTCAAACTCGAGATCAAGCCAACGCCATAGGTGTAATGAGAAAACCATCAAACTACAACCACGACTCAAACACTTATAATCCTGGATGGAGAGATCATCCCGATTTTTCATGGTCTCGAGGGTTTTGTCAGAATGGACCAATGCCTCCAACTCCACCAATGCAACCCAATTCCTCAGGCTCCTTAAGCATCTCAGCCACCATTTAGACCATACAATCAAAACCAGAACTACTCTCAACCTAGACCATGGGAGGAAGCATTGCAAAATCTCAAGAAGACTCACTCCACGAGCGACCAACAAAACCGCACCATTGATGAGTTGCGGAATGAGATGAGGTGGATTTAACTCACAAGCCCAATCAATCTCGAATCTTGAAAAAATGGTAGGTCAACTTGCCTCATCAGTTCAAAACTTGGCAATGACCGTCGAGAAGGGCAAATTCCCAAGCCAGCCAGTGCCTAATCCCAAAGGGGTGCATGAAGTAAATTCACCTCAGCAGCATGAAGAGGTCAAAGCTGTCATGACCTTGCGAAAAGGAAAGGAAGTCGACAACAAAGTGGAAATGCCAGTGACAAAAACAACTCAAGATGCACCTGCAGATGCTGAAGACTCATCATCAAAGGAGAAAGAAGAAATTAGCATACGGGAATATGTCCCCAAAGCTCCATTCCCTCAGAGGTTAGCTAAAGCAAAGAAAGGAAATTCCACAGGTGAGATCTTTGAAATCTTAAAACAAGTAAGTGTTAACATTCCTTTGTTTGAAGTTATAAAACAAGTGCCCTCTCTTATGCTAAGTTTCTTAAAGACCTTTGCACTAAAAAGAGAAATATTCATGTTCAAAAGAGGGCCTTTTTAACAGAAAACGTTAGCTCTATACTCCAACATAAAATTCCTTTAAAATACAAAGACCCAGGCTCCCCCACTATCTCATGTAGTATAGGGAACCACACGATTGAGAATGCTTTGTTGGATTTAGGAGCTAGTGTAAATCTGTTGCCTTACTCAGTATTTGTGAAACTTGGATTGGGAGAATTACACTCAACCCCAATAGTGTTACAGCTTGCAGATCGGTCCTTGAAAATACCTCGTGGTATTGTGGAGGACGTGCTTGTACAGGTAGATAAGTTTTATTTTCTTGTTGATTTCATTGTGATTGACACTCAGCCAGTGCAGGATTCGAAGAAGCACATCCCCATTATCCTAGGCCGACCTTTCTTGGCAACTGCCGATGCTCACATTCAATGTAGGACTGGAAATATGCAGTTGTCCTTTGGCAATATGACCATGGAGCTGAACATCTTTAACATTGCCAAACAACCTCACAATGCAGATGATGGAATTGTTGATGTGGATCTAATAGAAGAATTAGTTGATTATACTTTTCCTTCTAACCTTAGTGATGACCCTTTACATACATGCTTAACTCATTTTGGTTTGGATTTTGATGTTGACAAAGATATATTGATGAGGTCAATGCCTTACTTGATTCGACACCACCCATGGACACTCATAAATGGAAGTCGAGAATTGAGCAACTGACACCATCAGGAGAAAGTCTTAGCCCATCATCAGAATCACCACCAAAACTCAAGCTAAAACCATTACCCAACACTTTGGAATACGCATTCTTGGGAGAAGAAAGCACACTGCCAGTAATCATTTCATCTTCTCTAAATGAAAAATAAAAAGGTAAGTTGTTGGAAGTTTTAAGAGAGTACAAAGAAGCATTAGGATGGACCATAGCTGACATAAAAGATATAAATCCAAGAGAGATTGCATGCATTATATCCATCTTGATGAAAATGCTAAATCTACTAGAGAAATGCAACGTCGGTTGAACCATAACATGAAAGAAGTTGTTAGAAGTGAAGTCCTTAAACTATTAGATGCAGGTATCATTTATCCTATTTTCTGATAGTTCATGGGTCAGTCCTGTACAAGTTGTTCCCAAAAAGTCAGGAGTCACAGTAGTTACTAACGCTGATAATGAATTAATACCTACTAGAGTGACTACAGGATGGCGTGTCTCGTATTGATTATAGGAAGTTGAATTCGTCACACGTAAGGACCATTTTCCTTTACCATTCATTGATCAAATGTTTGATGACATTAGCGAGTCATGAATTTTATTGCTTTTTAGATGGCTACTCGGGATATAACCAGATCCCCATAAAGACCAAAGGACCAAGAGAAAACCGCCTTCACTTGTCCTTTTGGTACTTTTGCATATAGGAGAATGCCATTTGGATTATGCAATGCACTTGCTACATTTCAACGATGCATGTTGAGTATATTTTCTGACATGGTTGAACGCTTCTTTGAGGTTTTTATGGATGACTTTTCTGTTTTTGGTGATTCATTTGATCAGTGCTTGCATCATCTAACACTCGTTCGGCAGAGATGTATGAGAAGAATTTGATCCTAAATTGGGAGAAGTGCCATTTTATGGTAAAACAAGGTATTGTTCTCGGTCACATCATTTCTAGTAAAGGTATTGAGGTTGACAAAGCCAAAGTGGATCTCATTTCCAATCTTCCTCCACCTAAAACAGTCAGAGAAGTAAGATCTTTCCTTGGGCATCTTTGTTTTTACAGACGTTTCATTAAAGATTTTAGCAAAGTCTCTAGACCCTTATGCAATCTACTTGCTAAGGATGCACTTTTTGTCTTTGATGATTCATGTCTTAAGGCATTTGAAAAACTAAAGCAGTTGCTAACATCATCACCCATCATTCAGCCTCTAAACTGGAACTTGCCTTTTGAACTCATGTGTGATGCATCTGATTATGCAGTAGGAACATTTTTAGGACAAAGAGTTGATCGAATTCCCAATGTTATTTACTATGCTAGTATGACATTGAATGATGCACAGTTGAACTACTCAACCACTGAAAAAGAAATGCTAGCAGTAGTGTTTGCATTAGAGAAATTTCGATCTTATCTCATTGGATGTAAAATAATTGTGTTCACAGATCATGCTGCTCTTAAATATCTTCTAACAAAGAAAGATGCAAAAGCTAGACTAATTCGATAGGTGTTACTTTTGCAGGAATTTGACCTCGAATTCAAAGATAAGAAAGGCTCAGAAAATGTGGTGGCAGATCATCTATCTCGCCTTACTTTTGACAATGTTCCAGAATCAATACCATTGAATGAATCATTTCCAGATGAACAATTAATGAGTGTGGAAGTACTACCATGGTATGCTGATATAGTTAACTACCTTGTTACAGGTCAACTTCTAGAGCACTGGACTAAGCAGGACAAAGCTAAATTTTTTGCGAAAATAAAGAATTTCTTTTGGGACGACCCTTATCTATTTAAGTATTGTGCGGATCAAATTGTCAAACGATGCGTCCCAGAGAGCAAATTCCCAAAAATCCTTTCATTCTGTTATGAACAAGCTTGTGGAGGCCATTTCAGTGCCAAAAAGACGGCTGCAAAAGTTTTACAATGTGGTTTTTATTGGCCAACTTTATTTCGAGATGCTTACACTTTTTGTTCTTCATGTGATAGGTGTCAATGTATGGGAAGTATTACGCGAAGGAATATGATGCCACTAAACCCAATTTTAGTGGTTGAGATCTTTGATGCATGGGGTATCGATTTCATGAGACCCTTTCCCCCTTCTTTTAGCCATCAATACATATTGGTTCTTTGTTGACTACGTATCCAAATGGGTGAAGCAATTCCATGTAGAACCAATGATCACAAGGTGGTGATAGGATTTTCGAAAAATCAACATTGTTTTACGCTTTGGATTCCTCGGGCAATAATTAGTGATGAAGGCACCCATTTTTGCAAATGAGACCATTCAAAGCTCTCTTGGCAAAATACTCCATCACACATAAAGTGGCGACCCCATATCATCCGCAGCACCGGGCGGCCAAGTTGAAATCTCCAATCGAGAAATAAAGCACATTTTAGAAAAGACAAGTGAGACCAGATTTAAAAGATTGGTCATTAAGACTCGATGATGCATTATGGGCATATCGCACAGCCTTCGAGACACCGATTGGGATGTCACCTTATAGGCTAGTGTATGGAAAAGCTTGCCACCTACCTGTGGAACTCGAGCATCGTGCATACTGGGCCATCAAGAAATTCAACTTTGACATGCAACAGGCTGGGGCAAAGAGAAGATTACAGCTAGCAGAACTTGAGGAAATTCGCAATGACACATACGAAAACGCCAAGATTTACAACCACCGAAAGAAAGTCTTTCATGACAAACAAATTATGAGAAAATCTTTTACCCCAGGTCAGAAAGTGCTTTTATTCAATTCTCGCTTGCACCTATTCCCAGGTAAGTTACGCTCTCGATGGTCTGGACCCTTTATTGTTTACACTATTTTTCCACATGGAGCAATTGAAATTAAGGATTCAAAGAACGGTGTTACTTTTAAAGTAAATGGTCAAAGATTAAAGCCATATCTAGAGTACCAACCACATGCAGAGGACACCGAAATCGATTTGGGGGACACACCAAATTTGAAATGAGATTTTTCTTTTCTTCTAAGCAATTTACCTTTTTGACATTTCTTTTGCCGATCGAAATTATTTATGTTTGAATAAGTGTGTTTGCTTAAACAATTGTGTTTTCTTTTCTCATTTTTGATCATGCTTTCTTCAATTAGACAGATCACCTTTTGGCACCTTAAAAGCCTTTTACGTGTGAAATATCACTTAAGAGGCCTGATACGAAGTTATAAATCACATCTCATTTGGGAACGACGACCACCAGAATTAGTAGCCCACGTTGAGGATCTTGAACAACAACTTTGGGAAATAGAAGGCGGTATTTATAACTTCCAATTACAACTTGAGGTTAATGCAATAAGAGGACGGATGTAAGTTTTAGTGTGTTTTCTTTTTGTTGTTTTGTTCGCTTTCACTTTGTTTTGATTTTGCAAATTTAATTTTCTTTGTGTGCTTTAAGTTGTTACCCCGATTAAGTGGCGGATAACAGTACTCCGTGACATTTAAAGTCGGTTACTTCAGTTTCTCAGAATAACTGATATTCTGAGGTTAAGGTATGGACAGAAACACAATTCTTACAAAGCTTTACAAATGATTTCCTTCACTCCCTCAGAATGCTCTCCTCACGATTTACAAAGCTCGGTCCGAACGCATGCGATTGCCTATGAGGAACAACATCCCTGCTGACATCCGTTGGTTAATCGAAGGCAAGGTACGATTAGCAGATGAGTTACCTCCGAAATTTATTGCCTACATGCCTGGTTGTGGTAAAGGAAACTATTCAAGAAAATGAAGAGCTCGACGGCTTCCAGTTTCATGTCATAAGTGTGCTAGAATGAAATGTGTTAAACACCCATGCACTTCTTTTGGAATGGTGTCTGATAACAGGGAAGATAAGATTCAATTCATTAGGGATGGCTTGAATAAAGAGTCATTGGATGATATCCTTTTGTCTCTTGAAACGCATCCCAGTGGATACGTACAGCGAGCAATTCTCCAGTTATGGCCATTATTCCAGAAAGAGTGTGCACGATATAGTCTCGGGAATCTGACTATAAACGACCCTATTAGCCAGTTTATAAGAAAACTGGATGGGAAGCCTATCCTCGACCCATAGAGGGCGTTCAAGCTGTTTCTGGACGTAAAACCAGAGGAACATGTGAGCCACAGTCACAACTACCTGTAAATATCCTTTTATTTCTCTGTTATTTTATCATTTGCTTTATTATCTTTAATATTATGATTTTATCACTGTTTGCTTTTTCTTTTTACTGTTTACTTTTTGACTCTCGAGCCATGTGCTTTACGCGTAATTTGACAAAGACACACCACCTCATATACAGCTGTAAAGCATTGTCACCAAGATCTTTAAATGCGAACTTCTTTTTCAGCACTCACAAAATTATTTTTGAAAAGTGTTCCAATGGCAGCTACTTCCAGTAAACAATTCAAGAACATTTGTGTGCTCACTGGGTTTAACTTTGGTAAATACAAAGAGTTCGTTGAAGCAGCCGTAGATCTTGGTCAAATCATAGCAGAGAGAAAACTACATCTGATATTTGGAGGAGGTGACCGAGGGTTATCAAAGCTTGTCTCTCAAGCTGCTTTTACTAGAGGTAGTCAAGTGTTAGGCATCATTCTAGAGGCCCTAAAACCTTTGGGATGTCTGCCTGGCCCACCAACTGGAGAGGAGTTAGTCGTCTCAGGTATGCAAGAGAGAATAACTGAAATGCTAAATCATGCTGATGCTTTTATTTTCTTACCAGGAGATCTTGCAACTCTAGAGGCACTAATCACATTAGCATCTTGGGCCCATCTGAACATTCATAAAAAACCCATCGGTTTGTTAAATGTCAATAATTTTTATGATGGCTTTCTTGCATTTCTTAACCACGCAATAAAAAATCATTTCATTCCTTTCACAGCGAAAAAAATATTTGTCTGTGCTTCTACTGCTAATGAGCTACTTGATCTTTTACAAGCTTATAGTCCAGAGCCAGATCCCAAGACCCTTGAGTTGAAGTGGCCTACTAATAATGGTAGCTGTAGCTGCAGTAAGAAGTGCACATTAGATTTAACTCTCCGTTTGTGAAAACTTGCTTTTGTTTTATATTGCAGCACCCAGGTGATATCTTCCTAACCCTACTTCTTTCCTTTAAGACATTGAGGACAATGTCTCGTTCTGATTGGGGGGAGGGAATAGTTAAATGCTGTGGAATATTTAGTAGTAGTGTTGTTTTATATTTACTAACCTTGTTGAGTCAGAAGATGGCAGAATATGGAGTTAGTTACTCTAGACACGCATCTTCTCAGTCTTTAAGTTCAAAAAAAAAAAAAAAACTTCTTTTAAGGTATTTTGTGTGATCTTGTGACATTGGATGACATGATGACTTCCAAATTTTAGTATTTGTATTATCTTTGTCCTTGAGTTATGTTACACCATGTTTGCTACTCTGCATACGGGGTGGAGAAATCTGACGGGTGAAATTAATTGAGTTACTTGAGGGAATGTACATGTCATAATAAATTCCAAGTGAGCTTTTGAGCCTTTATTTTTCTTGGAGAATAACCCTTTTTGCCCATTCTTCATACAATTTAGCAGTTTATCATTTTATACATGATCTCTATATTTTCCTTCGAGTCAATTTTTAAAATATTTGTGTTACTACATCTGAAGGTCCATTTGATTGGTAGATATGGAAGATTATTTAGAGCCCTAGAAGATGACGGAAAGGCCATCTTTGACCCGTTTGAGCCTTTTCGAACCATCCCTTGAGTATAATATCCATAGTTAACCCCTTTGAGCCTTTAAAAAAAAAAAAACTTTATTTTTTTTATCACCCTGTCCCACTCCAACTTAGAGTATTACTCCGTATTTTATGTGTTCCATCACCCATTTTTTGTTTGAGAAAAATTTAGATGACTATTTTATTCAGAAAAGTGGTGCAATATTTAAAAAAAAAAAAAAGCAATGACATATGAATAAAAAAAAAAAAAGAGGATAAAAAAAAATGATGATGTCTAATTAAAAAAAAAAAAAAAGAAAAGGAGCCAAATAAATGAAATGCACCTTGTAATTTCCAAAAGATCTCTATTTTTCTCAAACATATATTTTGTATTTCCTTTCATCCCCTTCTTTGTTAGCCATGTCCCTAACCTACGTTACGTCCCAATAAAAGTCCTTCTTGATTTTAGGGTACTATAGTCTGAAGTAGAAGCTAGTGAGATGGGCTGAAATGATGTAGTAATGCATAAAATGACTACATTGGTTTGACTAGCACTTTGTTTGACTTGAGATCATTTTATTTCTAAGCTGTGGGCATTATTTCATCTTGGTGAGAGTGTGTGAAACTGTCTTTGTACTATTTTCTCTCAATTTACCATTCATTGGAGTGACTATTTTTATTGGGTTCAATTTTCTTGTGAGAGTGTCACTCCTATCGGTGAGATTTTGGGGATTGACATGTCATTTTTTAAAGTGGCTCGATTAATGCGGTATTGACATAGTATACTGGACTAGTTCATGTGGATGGTCAATGTGGGAGTAATATTCCTTTAGGCTGGAGATAATGTTTATACTTTTTTTTGATTGCCGTCATTAGTCCGATTGAAGAAGTAAACACAACTGTTAGTTAAAAAAAAAAAAACATTTTGGTTTTAAATTTTGTTTTCCCTTAATTTGCTAGGGACTAGCAATAAGGTCAGTTGGGGGGGGTGTTGAGTGCTAAAAAGTGTGTATTTATATAGGATAAAATAATCATGTTACACTTCAAGTCTCAATAACATCCCTACTTTTATGTATTTAAGTCCCTTGCACTTTAATTATTTGTGTGTTATTATAATTTAAGTATTTTATGTATTTCAGGGAAATTTTGGTCATTTCACAATTAACGAGACATCGGACAGTAAAAGGAACAATATTTTTGAACTCAGGACAGTCGAAAACCTTAGGAGGAACATAAAAAGAAAAATGTAACTGTTCATATATACGGTACTGTTCACATATACGTCACTGTTCATGTACGGCACTATTCACACATACGTACGATGACATGGCATTGACCGATGACGTGTCATTGACCGGTGACATGGCGGCATTTGATTGGACGAATGATGTGGCATTGACTGCTTATGTGGCGCTGACCGATGACGTGGCAGTGTATTATTGGACCGAAAAAATGAGCTTACAATAGAAGCAATGCACTTGATCAAGATTGGTTGACTTTGACGTTGACTGATGATGTGGCAGCAAATCATTGGGATCGAAAATTGTCTTAAGTTACATGCGACACACTGAATCACAGTCGCTGATGATGTGTTCAATGCAATCAGGGCTTGCCACGTGGCGCAATCCTGAGCGTCCGAATTGATTTCATCCAATGGCCATGATTTACTCATTGTATCTATAAAAGGAGGGCTTCCCCCCCTAATTTGACACCCCTGAATCCATTTTTTAGCGTAGTTTTGTAAATTTCTCTCTCCTTCTTGTATTTCTACGTATTTTAGTATAATACCCATTTTACCCCTAGTTCAAATAATGAGTAGCTAATTTTCTTTCAAGCTTGGGTTGAAGGTGAAGTCTCAACATGTTCCATGGGCTAATTTGGTAAATTTACTTTCTTCTCCCCTCTAATTTATGTGGCTGTTTTGACTTTTCGTCGTAAATGAGATAGTAATAATCTTGTCTAGATTTTGTACCGGTGCTACCGTCTCCCTAGTACAAGATTATTATTGTCTGGCACGATAAGTGCTTGATACCATATTTATTAGAGTGTGGCTCATGAGGAGTGGAAACCCCCCTCATGATTTAATTGGCAATAATAAGGAATATTAAGCCCATGGTGCATGTTGATGCAGATCCAGATACCCAAGCATTTTATTCACATAGTTTAATCTCTAACTTTATCTCGCGATTTAAATTTAAAATAATCCAAATCATCTTCATCACAAATCCAACTTCCCAACTAGAAAATTAACCCTACACACAATTAAAATCCACCTCCTCGTGGGATCGACACTCGTCACCATTGATCTATACTACAGTAGATTCGTGCGCTTGCGAGTTCATTAAAATTTGCACAGCACACCATATTTATTAGAGTGTGGTTCATAAGGAGTGGAAATCCCCCTCATGATTTAATTGGCACTAATAAGGAATATCAAGCCTATGGTGCCTGTTGATGCAGATCCAGAAACCCAAGTGCTTTATTTACATAGTTTCAACTCTAACTTATTTCCCCCATTTCAATTTAAATTTTAGAGTCATCTTCACCATAAATCCAACTACCCAACTAAACAATTAATCCTACACCCAATTTAAATCCACCTCCTCGTGGGATCGATAATTGTCACCGTTAATCCATTCTATAATAGCTTCGTGCGCTTGCGAGTTTAATAAAATTTGTACAACAATAAGGCGTATTATACCCCCTCTAAATAGATGTATGATGTATCAATTACCTTTTTTTAAATAAAATCCCTCAACATGTAAGGTTCATCAAAATAAAAAAATAAAAAAAATAAGTCTTAGAGTAATAATCTAGTGGGTGATGGTGCTCACCTTATGATGAATGATAGTAGTAATGTAGTGAAAAATATTGAGATGCTTGAATATGGTGAAAACAACAATTGTTTTCTTGATTTGATTACTTGAATTTTGCAAGATATAGAAAGATGTTCAAGGTGCTATAAAAGGAAAGACTATATTTACAATAATTGTAATAATCAACTAGTCGTTGTGATGATCCAAAATGATATATGCTGCTACTCTATTTTGAATCAATTGTCTTTGTAGACGAGATGCTGAAAATCCTTTTGCTCTAGCAGTGAAAATTAGCATATTTGTTTCGAGCTCGACCATAAGCGTGACTTGTCCTTGTCATCCCCCCTTCAAGGTAGGCAGTGACATGCTATGAACACCTAGCTTGGTTCGAAGCATGAGAAATTGTTACTTTCCCATAGGTTTTGTAAGAGTGTTTGCAATTTGAAGATGTGAAGGCACAAGTCGTATAAATAATGATCCTTTAGCAACCTTTTCACGAACAAAATGCACGTCGAGCTCAATATGTTTTTTTCTAGTGTGAAACACTCGGTTCTTAGTCATATAGATTGCACTTATATTGTCACAAAGAAGTGTGGGTACTTTCGGAACATGTAACCCGCTGTCTTTAAGTATATATGTGAGCTATGTTAATTCAACAACGGCAGAGGCCATGGACCTATATTCGGCTTCAGCGCTTGAGCAAGAGACTGTGTGTTGTTTCTATGAGCTCCAAGAGATACAATTACCTCCAAGATAAACACATAATCCCGCTATACTTCGTCTTGTTATCGGACATCCAGCCCCATCATAATTTGAAAAGGCATAGAGTATGAGAGAGTTTTAAGACAAAAATCTAAGGCCAAAGTCAAGAGTACCCTTAAGGTAACGAAGGATTCTTTTCACTTCCTTGAAATTGGCTTTTTTTGGTGCTTGGAAGTGTTTAGAAACCCGATTGGCAGTCAATGCGATATCTGGTCTTGTGTAAGTGAGATATTGAAAACTTACAACAAGGCCTCTATATATAGTCGGATCCATAGGTTCAATATCATCTTAACACAGTACTGATCGTATAGTCATTGGCATGTTAACAAAGGAGCAATCCTGCATCTGAGCCTTGGAAAGAAGGTATTTAGTGTACTTCGCTTGAGAAAGAAAGATGCCTTGCTTGAATTGTTTAACTTAAATACTGAAGAGGTAATGTAGATCACCAAGATCTTTTAAAGCAAACTTTGAGCTGAGATTGTTGATGACCGATTGAATTTCCTTCTCATTATTTCCTATAATGATCACATCATCAACATAAATTAGTATATGAATGGATTTATTATTAAATATAAACAAAGAGCTGTCAACTTTGCTCTTTGGAAAAACCAAGAGAAATTAAGGCTTGAGAAAGACACTCGAACCACACTCTAGGTACCTATTTCAGGCAATAGAGCAATTTTTAAAGTTTGCAAACATATGATGGATGACGTGAATTTTGAAACCCGGGTGACTACTCCATGTAGACAATCTTCTTCAATACCCAATAAAGAAAAGCGTTGCGAACATCCGTCGCTTGATAAGCCATTTTGAACTCACGACAATTGCAAGGTTAAAGTGAATAGTTGTGGCCTTTATAACGGTCTGAAGGTTTCATCGAAGTCAACTCTAGGAACTTGTGTGAATCCTTTGGCAACTAATTGAGCTTTGTAGCGATCAATGGTTCCATCTTCTTTGTATTTAATACTATATATCACTTTGACCCGATGACGTTGACGTTTTTAGGCCGTGGCACAAGGACCCATGCTTGATTTTGATGCAATGCTTGGAATTCTTCTTCCATACCTTGAATCTAAACTAGATTCTTTAAGGCAGTTTTAATGGTTTTGGATTCAATTTGGCTGCTGTAGCTAGTTTAGAGGGTTAACTTAGGATTTTGCTTGAGTTTGTTATGGGTCATCATGGGGTGAGTATTTAGGCTTTGTGGTTTTGCGATAGTTTTGGTATTTTGAGTTCCACATAAGTTGTTGGATATGTCAGGATAATCCGATTGTAAATTTGTAGCATAATTATTGTCTACATTTTTGGACAATTTGTTTGGTTCAATTGCATGTGAACTATTAGGATCTGGATTGGTAGTCAAAGGCTGCATTGCATGTAGAGGCTCTAAAATATGGAGTGGCCGAAGTAGTAGAAGAAGTATTTAAATTGTCTTGCTGTAAATCTGGAATAATTGGAGAAGCAACGTCTAAGTTTTTGTCCAAGTTTAAGTCCACATGAGGCATGAATTACATATATGGTGTGGGAATTGTAATGCTTTTAGAATTCTTTGCTTTGACAGCAAGTAGATTACTAAAGTGTTAGAATTGGGAGAAGTCTTTGAGAGCCATTCATCTTGTAGAGGGAAAGTAGTCAATGTGCTTTGCCCTTATACATTAAAAGATGATGTTAATTTTTTAAAGGGTAAATAATTTTCATAATAAACAACATGCCTTGATATATATCCACAATTAATCTGGGGTTATAGACAATGATATCCTTTATATAAGGGACTATAGCCTATGAAAACACATGGATATGATTTTTTTTATCAAATTTTGTTTTAGTATAATCCCGAAAATAAGAAAATCATCTACAACCTAGGACCTTTAATCCTCTATAATCCGGTAATTTTTTGAAAAGAATTTCATAAGCGCTTTTATTTTTTAAAGTTGAAAGAGGTAGCTTGTTAATGATATAAGTGGCTGTAATAAAAGAACTCACCCATAATTTGAGTGTCAAAGATGCATGAAACATCATAGTTAAGGTTGTCTCATTTATATGCCTATGCTTTCTCTCAATAGCACCATTTTGCTTCGGAGTGTATGGGCATGAAATTTGTCTTGTGATGCTACAATTTTCAAGATGTTTGATGAAAGCTCTAGAATTAAATCCCCCTTCTCCATCGCTTTGAAAAATTTTGATCTTTTTACCACCTGAGTTTCAACTTGTTTTTGAAATTTTAAGAAGCACTCAAAGAAATCAAATTTTTGTTTCAAGGGATATAACCAACTAAAACGTGAGTAATCATTTACAAATAATGCATAATAACGAAATGTTGAGTAGAAGTAATGGGAGCTAGTCCCCATAAATCACAATGCACTTTCTGTAAAGGAAAATCTGCTTTATTATTAGATAATTAATTAAAGGATTTCCTACAACTTTTGCCTAATTGGCAGGAAACATAAACATTGGGTGCTTTGGACTAACTAGGAATGTCAATAAACTTATTTCGTTTTAAGGCTTCCAAGATTGTAGGATTGGCATGACCAAGCCTCTTGTTCATTAAACTAAGAAAGCTAGATT
This sequence comes from Clausena lansium, assembly GCA_030449835.1. Classification (NCBI taxonomy): domain Eukaryota; kingdom Viridiplantae; phylum Streptophyta; class Magnoliopsida; order Sapindales; family Rutaceae; genus Clausena; species Clausena lansium. Next base: position 22,901 of record JASUUF010000292.1, read on the forward strand.
TCCTTGAATAGCCTTGAAGGCAACATAAAGGTCTCATTCTAATGTGTATAGCTTCCCTTGCTTACTCCCCTTTGCCAGAACCTTGTATTCCTTGCTCTTTACAATAAAAACATCAGTGTTAAATTCAAAAGTGCATTTAATATCGTCAATGAGTTGTCCAACTCATAAAAGATTCTTTTTCAGTTTTAGAACAACTATAATATTGTTTAAATGTAAAGTGCCATGATTTGTTTTTAAAGAAACAGAATCAATATGCGAAATATTTAAATCTTGACCATTGCTGACAATTATTTTGTCATTACCTCTATACGGCCTTACATTATCAAGATTACCTATGTTAGTGTTGCTCCAGAATCCATATAGAATTTTTTACTAGTATTGTCTTGAAGATTCATGGCAGTCAGGGCTTATGGATCCTCTTTATTGTCATATGCTTATCTATTCCAACACTCAGCAGCACTATGTTTGCGTTTGTGACAGATTTGACAAATAATAACTTCTTTATCTGAGGTATTGTTTTTTATTTGGCTTTTAAGGCTGCTGTTGTGGTCTACAATTATTGCCATTGTACCTGCTGTAGCTGTTGGTAGAGCTGGCAAAATTTGACATGACCCGACTACCCGACACGAACACAACACTAATAAATAGGTATGGGTCATCAAATTTGACACGATTATTAAATGGGTTTGGTCCAGGTCGACACAATTTTTTTCCGTGTCGGGTTAAGGTCAAGAATTTTAACCGATTTACCCGACTAATGACACGATTATATTTTTTTATTTTAAATTAATTTCTAGGTTCTTATCATTAAAACTCAAATATTAGACATAATTCTCTTTTTCTATTTTTTTTTTTTGGAAGGATGGACATATATGTTGCGTAAATTTAAAATGATGTCAACGTGCAAGCGGACACAACAAGTAGTAAAGTGATGAGTAATCAGATCGTCTCCACAGAGATTGATCTATTGCAACTTGCTATAGCAATCTTATGGCGCAAATTTTAGCTAAGTAATTAAACAAGATTAAATTTAAGATTAAAGACCTAATGAAATTAAAAAGTGCAATAAAATAAATGCAATAAAAGAAAGCCACGTCACACACAAGGATATACTCTATGACAAAGGGGTAGTTGGATCCTAATGCTCTGTTGCTACAGCATCTGCTGTAGCACTGGGCAGAATCCCTCATGCATCCTCAGCTGTCGCATGTTAGACATCTTATATCTAAAAGCGACCTAACAATGATAAGTTGCTAAGCCAACATCTAGATATAGCATTACTCGTTCTAGGTTCCCTTAACCCTACAAGGTGACTACCTACATCTAGTTCATCACAAATTCTAGATTAGGCATGGCCCTATTCAAATCGAGATAAACCCAACTTGGGAAACCCACTCTAAAATCATGTATTGTCTTGGTTAGATCCATTAGGTCAGACCTTTTTAAGGCTCTTTCCTAGTTTGTATCTACTAAATGGGTGATCAGCCGAAATAGAGAATTACAACACATACAACTAAGGCAAAATGCTACAAAGATACACCCGTAAACACAATATATGAGTCAAATAACCATAAAGTTCATTTAAAATCCAACTACTTAAAGGTTTAGCTCATGATGAGCTTTAAAACGATAAAAGCATAAGAGTTTGTCATCAAATACATTATCAACTATAATTAAATCAAATAAATATAAATATAGAGTTTATATACAACAAGCATGAAGTGTCACTCTTCAATCTTGATGTGCACCCTCTCTTCTTCTTGTGTGTCTTCTGTTATAACTATGAAAATTCCCTTGATTTTTGTGAGTGACGGTTGTGAGTGGTCGTAGATGATGGTGTGGTAAGGTGGCTGTTCGTGGTTGATGAGAATGGATGAGAATGGATGTGTGAATGGTTCGTGAATGGTTGGTGGATGATTGGTGAATGATGGTGTGGCTTCCTTAAAATGCCTTTTTATATCTTGGAATTAGGGCACCCCTTTTGAGGAAATGGGGACACTTGGCAACCTCTGAAATTCTAAGACCACATGATATTTTGTGTTGCTGATAGTGGCAGTAGCGGCTGCTGTAAATTTTGTCTGCTGCTGCCATATGGCAGGCTGTCTGTTTTGCTCTCGGATTGCTGCAACAACTTCTCTAGCATTCTTCTGATTTTTTGCTTGATATTCTCTCACGTGCAGGCTGATCTTTTGGTATCTTTCTGTAGGTCTGTTGGTGTTTTGTCTGCACCAGACAATGATAGCAGAATATTCTACTGTAGTAGATTCTATCGGCTGGCATGTGAGCTGTCTTGTCTGTATTTGCTCCAGTAATGCTGCAGCATCTCCTCTAATTCAGACTTGGTTTTGGTCATCTGCAGCTAAGTCGTTTGTCATTTTCTGCAAGCCAGTTGCTGCAGTATGTGATCCCTTTTCTGTAGCATCCCTTGTCAAGTCATAAACTCTTGAGGTCATCTACAATTATGCACAAAAAAGGCATGAAATGGTCTTTCACACATCATTTTATTACAACTTAGATTAAATACATGCACATGCAAAATGTAATAAAAATATAATAAAACTTCACTAATTGCTCTCTAAGTAATGTAAGTTTAGGTCTAAATATAACATGATAACTCTCATTTCATAGAGTTATCAATATACATAGTGTTTCATTTATAAAATTTATATGGATTTAGAACTTCAATAATGTAAATGTGTAATATTTTGGGGTGTGTGTAAATATAGTCCTAATCTGGTCTGAAATTTTAAAGTGTGGGAAAATTCGAGAAAACTTTAAAATCGTGGGGTTTTAAAAGCTTAATACTTAAAGCGTTTAGACTGCATGGTTTTAAAGCTTTCCAAGACTTTCCTGCACTTTAAAATTTCAGATTAGAACATTTCTACATATATACATACATATATACATATATATATACACAAATGTCTAATGTAAATTTTATTAAATATTTAGATATTAAGCGGGTTATTGGGTAACTCGTTTATTTTCCATGTCGGGTTTGGGTCTCAATATTTTGACACGATTATTAAATGGGTCGTGTTTGGGTCGACCTAAATTTGACACGACACGAAGCCTGACACAACCCGATGACTGTTTTGCCAAGACACTAGTTTGTTGGGATAATTTCGCCACTTGGGTTGTGCCCTACCATAGAGGTCTCACCCCCTTTGGTCGTGTTGTGCCCAAATACTTTATAAAATCTTTCAAATATGTCCATTTCCAGAATTTATAATTTATACTTATGGATTCCAAAACTTAAATCTTTTCAATGTAATCCATAAGACATAAAAACACCCATTTTCATAAAATCATTTTTCCTTTGAACATAAAGCCCTGTTTTATAATGCTTTAAAGGTTTATTCAAAACATGTGGTTTGTTATCATCAAAATCAATATATTTTATAGCCATTTAGGCTAACAGATTTCTCGTGCCGTTTGCAAGCCTATAACCATGCTCAACATGTCTTCATTCATCATACTCCTGATCCAAGTACTGAGAAGTCCGTCATTATTTTTCGACATTAGAAAAAATGGATTATTTATCTCCTTCCTATCTTGCTCTATAATCTTTGGTGGAGTCTCAGCATCAACTATGGTGATTTAGCGTAAGAGTAAATATAAGAGGTTGAACCTCAAAGCTCCAAAGAAGATAATTTTCGGTGTTGAGTTTGATTGGAACCAAACTTGAACACTGATTGAAAGATTGAAGGGATAGGGATGGTTCTGAATTTGAACTTGAAGCCATAATGCTTTGGTACCATGAAAAATATTGAGATGCTTGAATATGGTGAAAACAATAATTGTCTTCTTGATTTGATTACTTGAATTTTATAGGATATATAAAGATGTTCAAGGTGCTGTAAAAGGAAAGACTATATTTACCATAATTGTAATAATCAACTAGCAGTTGTGATGATCCAGCGAGATATACCCTGCTACTCTATTTTGCATCAATTGTGCCTTAGACGATATGTTGAAAATCCTTTTACTATAGCAGTGCAAACTATCATATTTGTTTCTAGCTCTGACCGTAACTGTGACTTTTCCTTATCCTGTAGCACTATTTGGTTAATATATAACTTAAACACTATTCACAAAAAACACTATTAGAAAAAAAGTTAAACAATGCCGGTTTTTGACCGTCATGCACCCTATTAGATGACGGTTGCTGAACCATCGCTAAAGCCTGTGTCAAGAAATTTTAAATGATGGTTTATATGTGTCATGAATTTTATGATGTATTATCCGTCATAAATTTGTCATGCACACATGACAAAATTCTATCATAATATTGTCCACGCATGACTAAAATCTATCATATAAAATTAGATATTTAATTAAAATTTAATATTTAAATAAATATTAAATCATATGAAATGATGAATATTTAAATTGGCGTGAACTAAATTTTATTTTTAAAAAATTACCGGGAGTTGATATTAAATTTAATTTTTTGGCAGCTATTATTAATTTAGCTGGAATAATTTTTTTCGCCAATTCTTATTATTATTCTTCTTCAGATCCAAGCATAGACAATTATCATTAAGATACAAGTAACATCATGATACATTCATCTCATCATACAATGTCTTATTGAAAAGAATACAGTTATGATCAACGATCATAACTACTTAACCCAGCAATCAATCCAAAAACACAAAAAAGTAGCAATTAATATAGTTCCTTGAATCAATCTAGCTACCAATTAATCAACGACATCAACAATAGCAAATCATGTCCAACAACTCAATGAACCGAGAAACTCAAAAAAGATTAGCAACACCTACAAAAATAGAAAAATGATAAGTACTTAACTCTTGCAACTCAATCATTTCACAACTTCAACAACTCTCACTCATCGCAACTCATGAAACTCAATCGTTACTAACTCCTCAACAAAAGTACATAAAACAATTAACATAAAGTAAAACTTTCTTGAAATATATACTCAAACCTAGTGAAACTCAATCAATCCAGTAAGTAAAAAACTCATCAACACAACAGCATCCTTCCAAACCAAATTAAGCAAAAAGTATACAAATTCTGAAATCAGTAACAAATAAAAGCCTATTAACTTGTTAATCTAGCAAAAGGATAAGCTATGTTGCGATTAAACTTTACCTCTATTCAACTTTCAAATATAGTTTTCATTATATAGTGCTAGAGTGATAAGATATTTTGCCAAAGCACATATGATGCCTCATCTCATCATTACAGGGAAAATAAATATTAAAAAAAATTCACAAGCAAAATTCAAATAAGGCTTCTGCACTTTCAATATCTTTTATTTCCAAACAAACGAAACCTACATCTAATTATAACTATAAAAGCCACTCTTCTCAATCAACCGATTTGATAGGTACTTGTCACGTTTAATTAGATAAAAAAGAATTACAACCAAATAATTTTACCCTAAATTTTCAATCAAATCAAGACAAATAATAACTCACTTTACTTTCAAATCACATATTTCTTCACATAAACTCTCAGAAATTTCATTATAAAAAGAGTAATAATATAGCTACAAACTCTTGTACAAATTTATTTCATACAAACTGATGTGGCATGATTAAATTGGTTGGATTAAATATCCTCGGTCCACATGATTTTCATTCAACCAATGAGTTAATGCCATATCAATTTGTACAAAATAAATTTGTACAAGAGTTTGTAGATGTATCATCACTCTTATAAAAAATTTTCAAAAATGAGCTCCATAGAGCACAAAACGATTACCAATTACTATGTGAATATTTTTTGTTGCCTCCTAGATATAACAAAAACAAGAAAATTGTACATTCACATAATTAGTGTATGACTTTATTATACTAGAAATTTAGCAAATATTGTTGTACTCCCCATTTGTAAGCCCCTATCATGCCAAAGTTGCAACAACTATTATCCGACAAATTAGTAAAGCAAGTTACCAAGTTTTTCCATGTAATAACAGTAACAAAAGTGAAAATGTCAACATATATAACAATAGCATTCGTGAAATGCTTTCAAATACTATGACACAAATTGAAGTGTTTCAATATGTAATTGGACACAAACTCGTTGAAAGAAGCAATAACAAATTTTAATTACTGAAAATCTCAATAGAATATGCACTTAATTACAATTTGTATATCCTTTAAATTTCAACACAAAGAATTATACCGGATTGAAAATCAAATGCACATTATAATGGTAATGTATTAAAATATATCCATCAAATTAAGTACTAAGAAATATTGAAAAATTATGAAGGTCGAAATTACCCACGATGTCCAAAATTACCGAAATGTCCTCGCAGACCAGTGATCATCGTAATTCATTAGACTGTGACTGAGAAGGTCGGGATTGAAGCTTCATGCCATGCTGAATCCAACGGTGGCGGCATTGTGCTCCGACACACTCGAGCTTCAACAACAGTAAAACTTTAATGGCTGATCAGCGGTGATTTGGCTATTTTTGGTGACGGTTGCTGGTCGAGTTTTGAAGAAGGTGTCGTAAGGGACAAACCCCACGTGACGGTGTGTCACAAATTTGGCAAAATCAGCATCAATCTGAGGTGATAATTACCTCAACCTTTCGATCTTCGTACACAGCCTCTGGCCATTTTTGGGGACAAGGATGCCTGGGGAATGACCGGCGGGTCTTGGAGATTCGATTGTTACCCTTCATAGCTGCTGAGGTGGCCAAAATCGAGTTCTGGCAGCGGGTTTCATTTTCGGGTTTGCGGTTTCTGTTTGTAACCTTTGCTCCAAGGTTAGGACTTAGTTAAATAGAGGTTTAGTGTGAGCAACAGTGAGGGGTTTCAGAAGTGAAACAGCAAGGTGAGTGTTTGAGTGAGTGAGGGGATGATTTTGATATACAGCAAACTTGCTCAGCTTCATCGGCTGCAGATGTGAGGCTCATGGTTAGGTTTCCATGTAGTATTAGAGAGAAGGATTCATGTGAGAGAGAGATGGATTTGTTGATTTGTTCAACACTTGGTAAATTTTGGTGTTGATATCTTTTAGGTTTTATATAAAACTGGCGTTGTTTGCTTTAGTCATTTCTTAAATAATAATTTTAACATTGAATAAAAAATATTACAGTGCACTAATTTAATACTATATAAATCCACATAAACAAACATAACTTATATCTATCATCTGTTTATGTGTTTAAGTTATAAGTCCCGAATATATCATGAATTCTTACATATGTCAAGAATCTATCGTGTTTTCATGATAGATTCGTGACATAAGGAGATAAGTCATAAAAGTTTTGTCATTATTTATCATTTTTTTAGTAGTGAAAATTATAGAATTCTGTCACGTGTCCAGGTGCTCATCAGATGGTGGGCATTGGTCATCTTCATTAAGGTTATGTAATTATAAGATTATTGTCTAATCGAGACTCGCATTTATTATATATCTCGAATATGATCTGATTGGATGTGTTTGAGAAGTTCAAATATGATGAAGGTAAATTCAAAGCATCGCTGCAATGTACCAATCATGTTAAGCTTGGCCCTAATCTTGCTGAGCAAATAAATCATGCTCTCAAACTTTCACTCCGTAAAGGTTGGAGTCAATGTACTTTTTGGATCGAGAGGTGATTTGCATGATAAAACTTTTCTCAAGTTTGCAAAGTTGGACTTTAATTTATTACATGTAGCACATAAGAAAGAAGTAAGTGACATGACTATGTGAGTTATCATTCTTTGTATTTCTTACAAATTGCTTGTAATTAATAACCACCTATTTTATTACCTTTGAAGAAAGATATTTTTTTTTAACAACAGTAATAATAACAATCAAATCAAATAGTTGAATTAATATTCATATCAGATATGATTGTGTCATGTAGATACACTCAGTTGAATTTTTCAAATTGTGTTATTCAATTTCGCGAGATTTTTGGCTAAATATTTTAAGGACTTGCTGTTGTAAATTATGCAAAGAGTGTCAGTATGTAAGTGGACACAACAAGTAATATAGTGATGAATATTGAGATTGTTTTCACAGGGATTGATGTTATACGATTTGCTATAGCAATCTTATAAGTGCACTTCTAGGACTTTAATAAAGTAAAACTAAAATAAATAATGAACTTAAAAATCTAATGAAACTAATTGTGCAAGAAACAAATGAAATAAAGAGAAAGCGCGTCGAAAACAAAGAGGTACTCAATGGCAAATTGGTAGTTGGGTGCTTAAACTCACTTAAAGATTAATGACTATTCCGCAATTTAGATATAGTTGCTACAGGATCTACTATAGCACTGGACAAAATTCCTCATACATCCTCAGCTATCGCATGTTGGATATCTTATATCTATATGCAACCTAACAGTGACCAGTTGTTAAGCCAACATTGGACATAGCATTATACGTTCTAGATTCTATTAGCATACAAGGTGAATCTCTATGTCTAGTTCTTCACTAATTTTAGATCAAGCATGGTCTTATTCAAATCGAGATTAACTAAACTTGGGAAACACAATCTAAAACCATGTATTGTTTTGATTTGCTCCACTAAGTCAGACCTTTTTTATGCTTTTTCTTAGCTAGTATCTGCTAAATGGGGGGTAAGCCAAAATAGGAAAATTGCAATGAATAAAATCAAAACAAAATGCCATAGCAGATTCTAAGCAACAATAATATATAAGTCAGTTAACCATCAACCTTGTTCAAACCCAACTACATTAATGTTTAGTTCATAATGAGTCTTGAAACAGCAATAATCTTCATTTTAACCATCAAATATATTCCCAAAGAAAAATAAAAACAAGAAATTAAAGAATAAAAGGTCGAGAGTTGCAAATTCGAGATGACACTATTGTTTCTTTTGCGATCTTTCCTTCTTCTCCACTGAAATACTCTATTGCAGCTTGTCTTTTTCTTTTTGCTTCTTTTGTTGTGTGTGTCGACCTCCTCTTTCTCTCGCATGTGCTCTTTTTATATCTTAGGATTAGGACAACTAAAAACATATTGACACGTGTCACTTTTTAACAACCTACAACAGTATTACTTTTTGTGCCACCTGTTACTGTTGTGTTCTCACGTGACAGTAATAGCACAGTAACAACTATAGCAAGCTTTGTCAGTTAACACGTGCAGTCTGTGTCAGTCTTATATTTGCGTGCTCTAGGATTGCAGCAGCAATTTCGACAACATCTTCTCTGCTTTTGACTTGGTTTATTTCTTCTGCAATTAAGTTCTTTGTCATTCTCTGCAGCCCTGTTGCTGCGGCAATCATTCCTACAGCCTGAGCTTTTTGGTCACCTATAATAATGCATTTAATCAGAGCTCACCATGATCTAAAACACATTAATTTGTTAAAGTTAACCTAAGTAGATATTTATGCAAAATGTAACTAGAAATTAGATAAAAATTCATCATACACTCTCTAAGTAATACTAGTTTAAGCCTAGAAATGCCATGATATCTCTCATTTCAAAGAGTTATCACTTGCATGTATAAAAAATACCACTGGCCGTGCAAAGTGTAAAAAGAAAGGATGGAAACGACATTATTTTATGATAATGTCATGCAATTATTGACATCAATTTTGCCCCCATCTTCAATTAGTTCACAATGTAATTAATTATTTTGGTTGATCACAATAGTCAAATTTTAATGGTGTATTCACCTCTCTTTGTCTTTGTCATATATGTTACGTGATCCATGACTAAAAAGCGAATAGAAAATAATCAATGCTCTAGAAGCATCTAGGATTTTTTTTTTTAATTTTGTCATATAGGATTTTATTGGTCGATATACACCACTGTTAGGATGGTGGTTACATGCAAAATCCCAAGTATACACTATAAGTTAAACACTTAAATTTTTAAGAGTGTCTTAGAAAATTAATGATTTATGATGTAGCCATGCCTTTATATAGGCAATTAAAAATTAGTTACATGTTTGAATTTGAACAAATAACTTCCACTAACCATTTGGAAGTTATGTGTTCAAATTCAAACATGTAAGGAATTGTCTCTTGTAAGAGGCACACCCTTTTATCATATTATATAGCATGCATAATATATCAACTTTGTGATATATTATATAAGACCTGTTGTAACTTTTAAAATAATTGCTGGTGGCTGTGTTATAAAAATAATCATCTGTGAAGAGAATCAAATAAATGTTTGGTAAATTTTATTTTTAAAAGTGATGTGAGTTTTAAAAATAATTTTATGTAATTGATAAATCTTATTAATAAACTGCTGTAAAAATATAAATAACTGAATTGGACAAAATATTGAATAAAATTTATTTTAACATTTATAAATAGGTATATAAAATATTTTATAGAATTAATTTTATTTTTTATCTCAATATAATTGATAATAATAATAATCTCTTTAAAGTTAATCATTTTATTTCCTGATAAATAAGGATAATTTTGGATTTTTATTATATATGTGAGGATGTATATGGAATTAGATTAAAATTTAAAAGTGATTCTCAAAATCAGATTTTAAAAAGCTGTTTCTTTGTTGCTTTTCAAAATCTGCTATAGAATGGGGTGATTTTACCAAAAGTGATTTCTAAAAAAATTTACTAAACACTAAAATTAGCTTTTAGCTTTTCAAAATTATTTTGAGCCTCCCAAAAGCAATCCCAAACAGGCCCATAAGCCATGATTTCTGCACGTTACCATTTGATCACACATATATTAACATAGCATGTGTTTTCTTTATCAAGGGTTAGAGAATAGAGTTTCAGTCTTTTCTCAAGTATGTCTCTAAAAATAAAAACAAAATAGAATAGACTATCATTTCCTTTCTAAGCTTCAGAGGTTGCAGTATCATTCTTCTTCCTTAGAGCTTATGGGACTATATCTTATGCACAATGTGTGTGTTTTTGTTCCTTTTATTATTAAAGCTTCATGTTCTTTTCCCATTTCTTCTTCAATTTAAAAAAAAAAAATAGAGAGAGATAGAGAGAAGAAAAGCTATACTCTGAGCTGGTTAGGAAAGAACGAATTGCAGTTGAAATTAAAAAATAATAATAATATTTTACAAATAGATTGAAGAGAGAGAAAAATATAAGGTTAATTTCTACTTGTATGTATTTATCCTTAAGTATAATTGTAATACAATGAGGGTTTTATGAGATTAATGAAGGGGTGCCAATAGTCAAATTCTTTAACTTATTTAGCCTTTTTGTCACAATATATATATATTCTTAGGTGTGGGCATGAAGAAACATAATGATTGATTGAAAACAATTTGTATTCTTGTTACTTTGTATTTGCTTGATCATTACATTATATACACAGATTATGTGTAGTACAAATGGAAGATTATCAAAATTGTATCAATTACAATAATTTCCAAAATTATGACATCGAGTGCATCATGTCAAGATTGGCTAGTGATTTCTTTGGACTCCCTAAATCATGCACACCGATTTCTCTTTTGTCCGTTGGCGAGTGTATCAAGGAGTGTGTCTTGCTCTTTCCTTAATTTGTCTCAACCTGGTGACTTTTGTTGCTTATCAGCCCCTCTCAAACCGGGTACGTTCATGCAATGAATGCCCGGTTTGTAACAAAAAGTGTTGAACAAGGCTCGGCTTAAAGGTTTGGTGAGAACATTTGGTATTTGTCTTGTTGAAGGTACATGCTTGGTAATCAACAAGCCTTGGCTTACTTTTTCACAAACGAAGTGGAGGTGAATTTCAATGTGTTTAGTGCGAGCATGATTGACATGAATTTTTGTCATGTAGAGAGCACTTTTGTTGTCATGTAGAAGAGCAGCGGTTTGTTGGTTTTTTAGGCCAATATCCTTAAAGAGGAAGGTGATCCATGTGAGTTCAGCTGTTGCAGAGGCAATGGAGCAGTATTCAGCTTCAACACTTGATCTTGCTACTGTGGTTTGCTTCTTGGAGCTCTAAGAAATACAATTGGTGTCGAGATAAATGCAATATCCTGTTATGCTTCATCTTGTTGTTAGACAACCTACCTAATCTAAATTAGAAAAGGCTAGGAACTTTAGGATAAATATCACAAACCATAATTGAGTGTGCCTTTCAAGTAGCAAAGGATTCATTTTACAGCTTTGAGGTCAGCCTTGGTCGATTGCTGAAAATGTTGACACACACGGTTAACGACGTGTGTGATAACAGGTCGTGTAAATGTAAGGTACTGAAGGCTGCCTACAAGGGTCTATACTACGTAGGATTAACCAGTTCATTATCAACATGGGAAGGAATAGTTTTTACTACCAAGGGGTTGCAATGGCCTTACAATTTTTCATTTTTGCCTTCACTAATAGATCCTTACTACATTTGGACTGTGACAAAAAAACACCCTTTGTAAAATAATTTATTTCAATGCCAAGAAAATAATGAAGTCTACCAAGATCCTTAAGAGCAAATTTTGTGCTTAAGGTTTTGATAATAAATTCCATGGTAGTAACATTGTTCCCAATAATAGTTACATCATCCATAAAAATGAGTATAAGAATAGTAATAGAATTTTTATGTAATATAAATAAAGATGTATTAGCTTTGCAGCTATGAAAACCAAGATTAAAAAGAGCTTAGGAAAGACACTCAAACCAGGCACGTGGAGCTTGCTTCAGTCCATATAGGGACTTGTGAAGTTTGCATACATGGGAAGGATATGCTAGATCTGTAAAGCCCGGGGGCTACTCCTTGTAAACAACTTCTTTTAAATGGCCATGTAAGAAGGTGTTCTGCACGTGTAATTGCTTCATTGTCCATTTTAAGCTAACGGTTAAAGCAATTACCATTCGGATTGTGGTGTGCTTTACAACAAAACTAAAAGTCTCGGCAAAATCAATGCCAGGGACTTGTGTAAATCCCTTAGCAACTAGTCATGCCTTGAAGTGATCAATAGATCCATCTTCTTTTTGTTTGATTCTAAAAACCCATTTTGATCGAACAACATTAGCTGTATATGGTAATGGGATGAGTGACCAAGTCCGATTTTGATATAACGCGGCTAATTCTTCTTGCACTGCAGCCATCTAGAAAAGATCTTTTAAGGCTATCTTTATAGATTTTGGTTCTGATGGTGGACCAAAACTGATTAAAGCAAGGCTAGGGTTACTTTTGATCTTTTGCCTGGTGATCATTGGATGAGAATTGTCAGCCAAAGCTATTGGTTTTGAATGAGAATATTGGGAAAAATCTACAACTATATTTTGAGATATATTTGATGCTGTTAGAGCTTGCTTGTGACAAGCATTTTCAACATCTAATGGCATAGTAAGTTAAGAGAGATTCTCGTTAGTGCTTGCTGAATTAGGATTTTCTATGAGCTCATTTTGAGATTCTATGTGGGGCGATTTTGGCAAAGGAATATCGGTGGTTGTTGTATATTATGCAAAGAGTGTCAGTGCTCAAGTGGACACAACAAGTAATTTAATTAAGAGTATTGAGATCGTTTCCACAGGGATTGATGTTATAGGCTTTGTTACAGCAATCTTAACGTTGCAATTTCAGCCAACAAAGTTAAGTAAAATAAATGATGAGATTAACTAGCTAACAAAATTAAAAGTGCAACAAACTAAATTCAATAAACGAAAAATAATAGCCAAACACAAAAATTTAATCAATGGCAAATAAGTAGTTGGATTATAAAACTCACTTAATGATTTTTTATTGTTATTTAATTGAAGCACAGTTGCTACAAAATCTACTACAACACTAGGCAGAATCTCTCATACATCATCAGCTGTCGCATATTGGATATCTCATATCTATATGCAACCTAACAGTGACCAGTTGTTGAGTTAACATTAAACACAACATTATACGTTCTAGATTCCAATGTCCCTACAAGGTGAATCCCTATGTCTAGTTCATCACTAGTTTAGATTAATCATGACCCTATTCAAATTGAGGTTAACTCAACTTGAGAAACCCGATCTAAAACCATGTATTGTCTTGATTTGTTCCTCTAAGTCAGACCTTTTTTAGGCTCTTTCTTAGCTAGTATCTTCTAAATGGGTGGTCAATCGAAATAGGGAATTGCAATAAGCAAAATCAAAACAAAATGATATAGCAAATTCTGAGCAACTTATGAATATAAGTCAATAAACCATTAAGCTTGTTCGAAATCCAACTACATAAAAATTTAATTCATGATGAATGTTGAAATATCAACAACACACATTTTTAACACCCAATACATTCCCAAAGAGAGATGAAAACAAGAAAATATAAAAGAGGGGTTAAGATCGCAATATTCAAAATGTCGCTTTCTTGTTGATTTGCGATCTATCCTGCTTCTTCACAGAAATCCTCTACGGCAGCCTTCCAATCTCTCTCTCTCTTTTTCTTTATCGTTGTATATGTCAGCTCTTTCTTTTCCTCCTTATGTTTGCTCTTTTTATAGCCTTGGAATTAAGGTTTCCCAAAAAGGCATGCGGATCATTTTCATTCTTTAGAGTACAAAGCGGCCTAAAACACATCAATTTATAAGAATTAAACTTAAATAGATGTTCATGCGAAGTGTAACTAAAAGCAGGATAAAAATTTATCTTTTACTCTCTAAGTAATACTAATTTAATTCTAGAAATACCATAATAACTCTCATTTCATAGAGTTATCAGTGGGGTTTTTTTGTTGAGGGCCGAATAGATTCGAACATCCTCTAATGTCAGCTTGAGGCAAATGCTTGTTGACATGTTCTGGTTTGGAGGCAGCATTCAAGAGATAAAAAAATATAGTCTTGAAACATTTTAAGATTCACTAGAATTGTCATCGATCTGTTGGTGGCTTCATAGAGTTTTGTCTTTAGTATATAAACCAAGCACTCATCACATGTTGGATAGGTTGAAAATTCACCTTGCTGCATGTAAGAAGAAAAACTGAAGTTAGCAAAGGAAAATACTTTTTCATCAAAACTACGTGCCTAGATATATAGACGCGTTTTGTATTGGGATTAAGACATTGATATCCCTTATGTAAAGGACTATATCAAATTAATATGCAAGGGTAGGATTTTGTTTCAAATTTATTTTTCCTATAGTCCCATAAATAAGGGAAACATCTACACCCTAAGATTTTTATGCCATTGTAATCAGGAGTCTTATGAAATAATTTTTCATATGGACTCTTCATCTTTAAAATTGACAAGGGCATTCTATTGATGAGATAAATAGCCGCTAGAAATATTTCTGTCGAAAGTTGCAAATCTATCGATGCGTTGAACATAATCGTAAGGGCTATCCCAATGATGTGGTGATGTTTTCTTTGTGCAACACCGTTTTGCTCAAGTGTATATGGACATGATATGTTTTTGATAATTCCACATTGTTCTAGGTGTGCAAGAAAGGTTGTTGATGTAAATTCACCTCCCCCGTCACATTGGAAAATCTTAATCTTTCTCTCAAATTAGTTCTCTACCTGCTTTTGAAATTTAACAATACATGTGAATAAGTTAGACTTCTGTTTGAAAGGATAAAGCCAAGAAAACCTAGTACAATCATTGATAAAGAGGGCATAAAAACGATAGCCTTGGTTAGTAGTTATAGGAGCGGGACCCCACAAATCACAATGTATTTTGTCTAATAGAGATGTCGAGATTTTATCTGATGAAGAAAAGGAAAGTTTACAATTTTTTCCTAATTGACAAGAAATTCATATATTACGTTCCTTAGTTCATTGAGAAATATCAATTTTCCTTTCTACTTTTAGAACATGTAACACTTTGGTGTTAGGGTATCCAAGCCTTTTGTGCCACCACTGGAATCGATGGCTTTTCCTTTTATTACGAGACAAGGCAGCTTCATTGTTTTCTTCCAAAGCATATAAGTTTCTTCTTCTACGTCCTCTTGCCATACCTGGTTAGCCTAGTTCTTCACAACAAAACCTTTAGAGTCAAATATAAATGAACATTTATTATCTTTAATAAATTGTCCGACAGATAAAAGAATTTTCTTTAATCCAAGAACAATAAGAACATTATTAAGTGTAAATTTTCCATAGTCAAAATTAAAGGATGCATTGCCAGTATGAGAAATTTTAAGTCCTTGACCATTCTCTACTAATATTTTATCATTAACTCGTAGGAGTTATTTGATCAAGTTTACCTACGTCCTTCATCATGTGGGAGTAGCACCTAAATTGGCATAGATTTGAGGATCTTTTTCTTCTGTGTTCGTGGCTGCAAAGGCCTGAGGAGCCTTTTCACCATTATATTCATAACGAAAATAGCACTTCTTGCACTTGTTGATTATGTTGGTTTTGTTGAGTTGGTTGTTTATTGTATGGATTCATTCTTCTGCCTTGTGAGCCTTTCCCATGATGATTTCTTCATCTACCGTGCTAGCCATAATAGACCTCATTATGGTTCATGCTTCATTTTTCCTTTTGACTTATTACCACTTGCTCATGATTCTGTAATGCAAAAGTAAATTGTTTGATAGATGGATAAGGAGGTTTTGTCAACATTGTTATTTTAAAGTCAGAGTATTTGGAGCCAATGGCATGTGACATCTGAAATACTTGATCTTTATTTGACACAGGCTTGCCGATTGCGGCAAGTTTGTCACAAAGCCCTTTAAATTTCTTAAAGAATTCTTCAAGCTTTAAGGAACCTTTTTTTAAGGAGTATGAGTTGTTCTTCAAGCAAAATTCTTGTTCTTTAGTTGTAGGAAGCATGTGCTCTTCCACAGATAACCAAATATCTCTAGTGGAAAGGCATCCAACAGTCATAATCATCACATCCTCATTCATCATTCCCCAAAGCCAAGTCATGAGTAATCCATCATTATTATGCCAATAGTAAATTCAGGATTGTTGACTTCTTTTCCATTTTCAGAAATAGTTCTTGGTGGAACTATTGCATCATTGATATGATGCTCTAGATTAAGGCTTCTTATGAGTGGCAGGACCTGCAACTTCCAAATAAGGTAATTGTTGTTGTTGAGTTTGATGGAAATTAGTCTTGCATATTGGTGGAATGATTGGATCGAGAGTTTGGGCTCAATTTGTGTTTTTGTAGCCATAGGCTTTGATATCATGAAGATACACAATGATTGATTGAAAACTTGTTACTTTGTATTTGCTTGATCATTACGTTATATACACAGATTATGTGTAGTACAAATGGAAGGTTATCAAAATTGTATCAATTGCAATAATTTCTAAAATTATGACGTTGAGTGCTTCCTATCAAGATTAGGTAGTGACCGTTGGACTCCCTAATTCATGCACACTGATTTTTCTTTGGTCCGTTGGTAGTGTATCAAGGAGTGTGTCTTATTCTTTCCTTAATTTATATCAACCGGTGACTCTTGTTGCTTATCATGGCACTCTCATTTGTTTTTAAAAAGGGACATGCTATTAAACCAAGTGGTTTTGTTAGGGTTTTTATTATTGATATTATTGTGTCAATAATATTGTAATTTATTTATTTCTTTTATAAAGGTTTTGTTTCCTTTTATTAGAGATTTATCTAGTCTTGGAAACTAATTAATATTAGATTATTTGGAATATTAGAGAATATTTTTGGAGGCATAAAAGAAACAAATTTGCGTGTAAGAGGATTTCATATCAAAGTGTTCCAATTAAAGATGACTACTACATTGGTAAGTGTATCAAGTATTTATGGAATATTGGACTCTTAAGAAACTATATCCTAGTATCAAGTATTTTTGGAATACTTGACTCTTAAGGAAGTGTATCTTAATATTCATCTACTAGGGTTTGGGTGAAATACTACTCCTATATAAAGAGAAGTATTTCATAGATTAAAGATGTGAAGAAGACATATCGTATTTTATATCAGAGAAGCAACCAATGCAAAGAATGAGAAGAAACCTATTTGGTCGCATATGATGTTTGATATATCTATGATGCTTTAGTCTTATTCATCAAGTTTTCATCATATCAAGTCTTGCATTAGACATTCTTTATATTTGCATTGGTCTCTTGGGGACGAAGAAGTCGTTTGTTGTGTTGAGAGAATTTCAAGAAAAGCAACAAACACAATTGAAGATGAGGGGTTCTCGCAAAGCCAGGTCGATTAAATTAGATACAGCAGGGTGGCGACAAGAGTAAGAGGGTCTCTAAAATTGTATAAGAATCATTATGTTGTAATCTCTTTCTTGCTTAATGAATCACATATTTTATGGGCGTGGCCCTATGGATGTAGGATTGTGATCCGAACCATGTAAAAATCCTCTATGTGCTTTACTTTTTGCAACAAAAACAAAAACATGATATTATATGAACAGTAACTATATTATTCTAGCATATTCATGATGAATGAAGAGTAACTGTTTAATATTATTATAGCATATTCATGATGAATGAGCAGTAACAAAAACAGTGCATGAATAGTTACGATGAATAGTAAATGTGACCAGTATATATAAACAGTAAGTGTGAATAATATTATAAGAACAGTAAGTATAAACAGTATCACATAAACAGTAATTAATGAACAGTAATTTCAGGATTAATTAATTAGAAAAATTAAGTTATTTATTATTTTATTTTGCCTACACTTGTTAAAATTTATCTAAATTCTTTACAGGTTTAATAAAGTCATTGTTCAATAAGTTATAAAGCTATGTGGTTTAATAGCATGCATGCACTGACTTTATTAGACCATATGATTTAATAGCTATACCCATGTAAAAAAATATGGGCACCCGCATGAGAGAATGACTATGTATATGTAAAAAGAATTGAATAAACCTTTTAACCAATTAAAATAATCTTGCTGCTCTGAACTATAGTATTTGGAGTGCACCATTACCATGTAGTGCCATTGAATCTTGGAAGATCTGTCTGCAAGTTAATCGCCTTCACGCAATAAGATATCGTCCCAAGAGGGGCAAAATTGTTCTTTAAGGATAGTGCACTTTGGGCACGTCTTAAGAAGATTATTTCTAGTTCCTTGTTGCCAAGTTATTAACTCTGCCTACGATTAATTTGGTTACAAGTTGTCGGAATTATTATTATTATAATAATTATAATTACAGTCTGTAATTATTGACTTTTAGCTGGCCATTCGATCGACTTTGAATCTCAAGAGAGATAGAGGGTTAAAAAATTAATTTGAGCTTTGCCCAACCCCTCTAAAATGTCTGTAATTATTGACAACCCTGTTTCTACAATTTTATTTGGGTCCTAATTGTCTTGATTTGTGTAGTGGTCTTATTTCTTGCCGCATTGCATTTTCTGGAATTGTTTCAAAGTTGCGACTGGACTATTAAATGTTTGCTGAGTTACTGTTATTTTCACTTGCGATATTATTGGTAAAACCGCAACTTCTTCTTGTTGTGAAGAAATTGAAATTGCTTAAAACTCTTATTTTTCCAACAGCATTATTTTCCAATAATTCATGCAATTATTACCAAAATTTACATCAATTATTTCACTGTACAACAAATAATTTTCATTGATCACCAAAGTCAAATCAAATTTTAGCTATAAAGTTTTCGGTACGTGCATTATCACTCTCTGTCTTTGTCATGCCTATTTCAATATTATTATGATTAGTTGAAAAATACATAAGTGATCATAATAAATAGTAAATAGAAAAGAAAAAGTAATTCAAGACTATCTAAGCAGTAATTCAGGACTATCTTGGATTTTTTTTTCAATTTTATCATGGCTTCCCTGTATCAGGGGCAGAGCGTCACGAGGACTAGAGACTAGAGTCTTCACTCTTTTCTCAAGTATGTCTCTAAAAATAAAAACAAAACAAAATAGATTATCATTTCCCCTCTTAAGCTTGAGAGGTTGCAGCCGCATTCTTCTTCCTTGAAGCTCCTATGATGTCTAGTGCAAAGTATATATGTCTTATTCCTTATGTTACTGTTTGGGGAAGAATTAGCAAACCAGATAGTAAAATGTCACGTGTCAATATGAAGCTTTAAGTGATAAAAAATCACCGAAACGACGCTGGCTCAGTCAGGGCACCCCGAGTACTCAAGTATTCTAGTGGTACCTGAGGTACCCCGCGTGATAGAAGAGAATCATCGAGACAACGTTAGTTCAGTCATGGTACTCCAGGTACCCAAGTATTCTAATGGTACCTGAGGTACCTCGCGTAATGAAAAAGATTATCAAGATGATGATAGCTCAGCCTGGGTACCCAACATACCCTAGTACTCCCAGGGTACCCGAGGCACCACTAGCAATGACAGAGAGATTAAGAAAATATCCAGAAAAAGGTGTCAGACGATGAAGAAGGTATTGTCTTAGGAAGATTCGTCAAATCATCTACAAAAAATAAGAAATCAACAAAGGGATATTGTGTTGAGAAAAATGGGACAGCCGCCTACCACCCATGCAGACGGTCCAAAAAGTTGCTGCAGGGACAATTAGGACCACCTGCCATCTCCTGCCACGCCCACAAATCCCCAACGGTAACAGCAGAAGTACAAGGGACCACCTTTCTACGCCTGACACGTGTATACTCTCCAAACTTGCTCTCCACGTATATTCAAAATATTCTAACAATAATATGAATAAAATCAAGAGTATTTTCGCCATGTCAGAAAGGTTCGCTAGTTAAATGACCCCAGGTGGCTGTGCCCAAACCGTCTCTTCCAGCTCTCCAAGTCCAAGTCACGACCTCTCACCACCCTCACTATTTTCCCACTCCTCCATCAAAACAAAGGTCAAAATAGCGAGCACACCCCGACTTCACAAGGTACCTTGCGTTCCACCCCAAAACAAATTTTATTGTTCTTAATGGATTTTTTCCTCTCAACTTGCACACCCCAAAATCCACTAAAAATAGTTACCAAAGTCTCATGTTCTTTTCCCCATTTCTTCTTTGGTTTCACAAAAAAAAAAAAAAAAAAGATTCCAAGTTGCTTGGGAAAGAACGAATTGGATTTAAAAAAAAAAAAATATGTGCAAGTAATTTAGATGGAAGAGAGAAAATAGTAGTGGGACTAAGGTGGCATTTGTTTTTTTTAACTGAATGCTGAATAGCGCTGAATTTAATTAAGTCTGAATAGAACTAAATGTTGAATACTGAATAACATGTTTGTTTTTTATTTTTGAATGTCTGAATAAATGTATTAAGTTGTTTATTTTTTTATAACAGAAATATCTTAAAACTGTTATTTTATATATATACACTTATTACATATTATGCATATTATTACACTTATATATTAATAATTCAATGAAAAAAATCAAAGACAAAATAAATAAGCTATTATATTTAATAAAAAAGAAACTAAAGTTATTATTTAATAACAAAAATAAATTGAAACATTAATAAATTAAAAAATCAACTAAATCCATTAAAAATTTGATTTGCAATTTGATCTCGTAGTTGTTGCATGAATACTTGAAAGAGCCACATGCAGAAACCACCATTTTCCTAGCTGCTTTCCTCAGCTTTGACGCCCCCATTTGTTGTGGTTTTCTTCTTCTTCTTTCAAGTCCTAACTTCTTTTCAGGCTTAGGCTTTGTTTGTTAATGATTTGAGATACTAAAACTGAGGAGGGGCACTGGAAATAACGATAAAAATTTTAGACCACAAAAGAGAAGGCAAAGAGAGTGAGCGAGTGAGGATTTCTGAGGAATGGGCAGACAGAGCTCTGCCAATTCTGCAAAATATGTCCACCTCCTCCCACTCCCAGCTTTACTTTTTCCCTTCCTTAATCCTTATGTTATGTTCTTCCATTAAAATCTCACAGCACAAGACAACCTGTACACACAACAATGACAACACACACACACACACACACACAATGACAATCCTCTTTCACCACTTTTACTATTTTATTTCACTTTATGCCCCGTCTCGGTAACTAGTAACTATATATCTATATGTAGTAGAATAGGAATACTACTTTTAACTTGTTTTGCCATTAAAAATAATCAATGAAACTGCTTTAATTTGCTTTTGGTTGAGCGATATGACTATGAAAGTGGAACTTGTAGTTATGTTACCACTCTCTTTCTGCTTTTATTTGTGAGAAATAATAAAATATTATTAGGGTATTGTTGAAAAAATAAAAATTAACTTCTTCAGCGCTTTTTTTAATTCAATGTTAAGTTAGAATTTTTTACTTAATTAAATTAAGCGATAATCACTTAATTTTAAGTGTTCAGTTAAAAACAAACACCTATAAAATAACTGAATGCTGAAACTGAATTCTTTTAAGCATTCAACCAAAAAAACAAACAACCCCTATATTTATCCTTAAATGTAATTATAAATAAGAATTTTATGAGATTAATGAAGGGGATCCAATAGTCCAACTCTTTAACTTATTTAGCCATTTTGCTATAATAGGAAAAATGACATCTACACCCCCAAAGTTTGGAAAAATAACCTTGTAGATCCTCAAGTTTTAGAAAATAAATAGCAAAGATCCCCTTTTTAAAAAAAATAATACCCTTTAAATATATTAACAAAAAAATTGGCATTAAAATTTTTAATAAATACAAATATTATATAAATAATGTAATCTATCGAGTAGACAAATAATATTAAAATAATGTAACATTAATAAATTTAGATATGTAAATTGTTATATTAACAATATATTTGTATTTACTGTAGTGATCTTAATTAAATATTTGCGTTAGATACATTTTACAATTAAAAAAAATCTCACATACTAATAATGTTAAAATTATTATTTTACATAATATTCAAAATAATTTAAATATTTTAATAATTTTAATTTAATATTGCGTTTCTATTTATTATAAAATTTACTTTAATATAATAAAATATATCTAATAGATTGTAAAATATTTAAATATTTTTAAATATTGAAATTATTTTAAATGTATGTGTTATCACATTTATTCTAATATTATATTTCTATTTATTGTAAAACATTAGAGTCAATTTTTTTGGATAATAGAAACAAAGGGTATTACGGTCCAAAGGGAGTCTTGATGTCCCATTTTAAAAATTTCAGGGTGTGATGATCATTTTTCCAAACTTTGGGATTGTAGATGACTTAGGGGTGGCAAAAAGATCCGTCCGGAACGGACCCGGCCAATGCGGGCCAGGTAATACCTGGACCGAAGATGAGGACGGGCCGGTCCCTAGTATCACTTGAAAAGTCTGGGTTCGGCCCGGAACCCGGATTTTATAAAAGAAAATTATTGTAAATTATATATTATTTTCAATAATTATATTTATTTAATCAATTTATTATATATATTTAAAATTTTAAGCATTTAATGTTTCTAATTTTATGTCTAATTTCATTAAAATAAATTAAAATTTTAAAAAATTTATAAAATAAATTTAAAAAATATTCATATATAATATTATAAAATATAAAATCGTGGTTTAAAAATCCGAATTAAAAAACCCGGCTGGTCAAAAAATAAGTCCAGGCCGGGTTCGGGTATGGCAATGCCCGGACCGGACCCGGATTTTGTCAACCCTAAACTAAATGTTCTTTCCCTAATATATATATATATATAAAGAATTGAATAAACCTTTTAACCGATTAAAATAATCTTGCTGCTCTGGACTATACAGTATTTGGGGTGCGCGTAGTGTCTTTTGACTCTTGGATGATCAGTCAGGACTCAGCACTTTAATCCCTTATCGCACCAGGAATATCATCCTAAGAGGGGCAAAACATTTTTTTTTTTTTTTAAAGGACAAAGCCCTTCGGGCATATGCCTTGACAAGATTATTTCAAGTTCCTTGCTGTTAAGTTGTTAACTTTGCCTATGACTAATTTGGTTACTAGTTACTGGAACTATATATATTATAAGTTTTTTTATTATAATTACAGTCAGTTGTTATTGAATTTAAGTGGCCACCCGTGCTCAAATAAAGAGAGAGAGAGTTAAAAAAATTGATTTAAATCTTACCTACACATCTACAAAGTGTCAAAGTCTGCAATTATCGACAACTCTATTTCTACAATTTTATTTGGCTATCAATTAACTTGATTTGTTTGTAATGATCTTATTTCTTGCTGTATTGCAGTTTCTGGAATTGTTTCAAAGTTGCCACTGCCGAGTTACTGTTGTTTTCACTTGGGGATTATTTAATAATATTATAACGTCTTATTGCGTGAAGAAACTCAATTGCTTAGAACTCTCAATTTTTCCTACAGGTTTTCCAATTTGCTTAATATAATGTTTTGCAATTATTGTCAAAATTTTGGCGCCATCTTCAATTATTTCACAATGCAATTAATTATTTTGGTTGATTTCCATAGTCAAAATTTTAGATAGAAAGTTTTTGGTACATTCACTCTTTATCATATCTGTATCGATATTATATTGCAAATACACGTGACAAAGAGCGATTAGAAAAGAATCAATGCTTCACGATCATCTACGATTTTTCTAATTTTATCATGTGTTCCCTTTATGTGGGGCTGTCTATCACGTTGGCTAGGTAATAAATTTTCGTTATTTTCTCAAGTACGTCCCTAAAATTCAATCTTCAACTAAAATGATGTTTGAATACTCTTTATAGTATAATCACTTATTTCTTTTCTTTTCTTTTTTCATTGATATCCACTCAACCATATAAATACTTTCACAATAAAATTAAGGCATGATAGAAATCCTTTAGAGATGATATGAGGACAACTTAATATGCAATCTCTTATTTAGAGAAGAGAAGAAGATAATTTAATGCTCAATTTCTTATTCTAAGAAGGGACGGAAATTAAATAAAATTCTCATCTCCTCCCCGTTTTTCCTGTTATGATTTTTAATTTTTATAATAATCATTATCTATAATTAATAATTTATTATTAATCACACACACATTTTATTTTAAAATTGGGCTATTTAAACTCACTATAATGCATCCACATACCCATTTATTCAATAAGCCCATTACTAAGATTTAAAATTTAAGATTTTACTCTATGCACTAACTTTAATTCCAGATATGCCCTCGTATAACTAAATTCTTTTGTCATTGTTTTCTAAACAAACCCTTCAAAACTATTTACATTGCCATTGACAAGTAATACTAAAACGATGGAAGAGTTCAAGTCCTGCCAATTAATTAATTTTAATAAATTCGGCTCCATTAACCGAAAAGAGTTTGATATCAGGCAATAAAACATGTGCCAGAATTAGATAGTCACGCACAGATAAACAAATTATGCTGAATATAATTTCAGTTGTGTCATCCAAGTCAGAATCGTGAAGCTTGATCTTTCACTTGTCTTTATTCTATCAATTTCCTTGCCTAAATAAGAAATAAATCAGAAAATTAAATTCCATAGCTAAGCGTTGTTTGTTAACAATCTATTTGGAGCTTGTGATTTGCTTTGTAGTTAGACTCCTGAAGCCTGATATGATCTTGTGTGAACATTTTTAATTTTTGGTTTTCTTTCTGCTTGTCTTAGTTAAATCGAATTGAATATTTAATTTTGGGTTTTTGCTGGTAGACCTTGAGATTAAAGTTAAGAAACTATTTTTTTTTTTTTGGCAATTCCATTTTATCAATGTTGTAAAATAACGTAAAGTGCAACTAAAAGTAAATAGTAACTATTTTTCAAATGTTAGGACAGCCGATGCTTCGTACCACTGTCATCATGTTTTTGCCGGAAATTTGAGTCGATAATGCTTCCTTGAAAGTCCTAAATATGAATAGTAGCTTAAGTCTTGTTTACATAACTGTTTACTTTAGTATTATTCATAAATACTGTTCATCCAACACTATTTACGGCAATTTGATAAGAAAAACGGCAAAGAGTCAAGGCATGCAATGGTACTATCCTTAAGATCAAATTCCGCACCTCAAGATAATATATCGGTGCAAGAATGAGTGATAAGGCGAGTTTAATCTCTAGGATACAATGACTTACTATCGCGTCATTGCACTTCAACACAACAGTCTAGAACAAACAAACTCACAAAGATGAAGTAAAGAAGAAAGCCGCCATCGAAGAACAAAGAGCAAGATGATTTTTTGGATGCCATTGTGTGATATAAGCGACTCTTTATATAGATACAAGCCCAGCCCATTTTCCTCTTTTAATCCGAATTACAATTTTACAAGAATTTGATCAAATCCTAATTCAATTAGGAATCAAATTCTCAATATAATTCAAACTAAAAATAAATAAAAATAAAAAAAAGGGCTTGTTACCACACTATATTTGGTTTCTATAAATAAATCAACTTGTGCTCTCTTATCTAAGCAATGTGGGGATATTAGTATTTTGAAATACCAATAAAACCCCAACAGTTTCTTGCTATTGTCACCATGAGTAATATTAGGTATCCCAACAAATAAGTCCCAATTTGAGTCCCAACTCGATGTGGTATTCATCCACCTGGATGGTGATTAAGTAATTTTATTAGCTATGAAATCCATCATCCAATAGATGAGTGACACATAGTATTAGGACTCAAGTTGGGACTCAAATATTAAGATCCTTAATATTATTGCCGTCACCTTATGACCTATCTACGAGAAGCAATTGGGTAGGGCTTAGGCTGATTTGCTTGCAATCAATCAATCGGTGTTGCTGTAAATAAAAATTCTTCATAACGATGGAGAAAGGAAACTGTGCCACATAACATCATAAAAAACATCAATCCAAATGCCATAGAAATTATTTACATTTAACAACTGATAGATTTTTGAAGAATATTTTGTTGTGCCCAAGATGCAATTGTGAAAATTTCTTTCTACATAGGGTTTTAAATCCACCTAGTAAAGCAAAGAATGTGTCAGCACGATTACGCAATTCAGCGAGTCTTTCATGCATCCTGAGGAAAGCTTGATAAATCATGCAGACCATTCATTATATATTTTCGAAATTTCGATTAGGCAAAGACTGCACACTTGACTTTTGGTACTTATAAAAGGCAGGATTTTTTAAAAATTCAAAAGATTAGATGTCTTTACAATTTTTCCTGAGTCGGATGGTGGGTAAAGAAGGTCATCTTGAAAAGAAAACCTAAAAAGTTTGACAAATTGAAAAATTGTTTGTAAAACAGATCTTCTTATCTGGTGACAACTGAAAGAGGTAAATGCTATTAGTAAAAATATATTGATTTGAGTAATCTCTTCTAACATGTAAGCATTCCCTTATGACGAACGAAAACATTAAAGGGTTTGTTGATAGGAGAAACTATGTTTCTTAATAATAATAATAATTTTATTGAAAAGTTGAAAGAATGAAAACTAGGGTTTTGAGCCTCCTTTTATAACAAGCCTAAATATCACGAATTTACCAAAATAAGCAAATCCGAAATATTATATGATAATTAAATTTTCCTAATCAAAATAAGACATCCGAAACAAAAAGAATCCAAATCCAATATGTAGGAAAAAAAGATAAAAATCATAGAAGAATTAGGAAAAATAGGAAAAAAATCTTTAAAATGAAAAATGATCGGAAAGAAATGAAATTTTCGGCTCGAGACGGACCAGAGCGGTGCAAGGTGTTACGTGTTTTACTCACTTTGTTAGTAGGAGCGGTGCAAGGTGTTTCGTGTTTTGTTCGATGTTAGTAGGATGCATTTGAATATAGCATCAACTCGTCATTCCATTCTTTCTACTAATCCTACTAAAATTGGGTGCTTAATGAGAATCATTAATACATTATTTGAAAGGATAAATACTTTCATCATGTCTATTAGTTAAAACAACATGTATCTGTAAGGTCTATTATTTATAGAGTTGGCATCTTATGACAAATCTAGTTAAATTAAAATTTTATTTATTGCATATCTTGTAAATAGGGATTAAATTATTAATTCCCTAATTTAGTGAGATTCCAATTTATTAGGAATATTTGTTTCTTAGTTTAATTAGGTGTCTAATTTAGCAAGTCAATTAATGGTGGGATTCTATAATTGACGTGCGTAGGATTTATTTAGAGCAAACGTTGGTTCAAACAGGAAATTTATTAATGCTCTAGATATTCCTTGGGAGACAAGCAAGGCAAGAATATCATATTTATTCCTATTCGATTCATAGGAATTGTAAGAGGAAAGAATTTCTTATTTGGAAAGAATCTAAGTCTTTTAAGATTTGCTATTTTTGTGAAACCCTAGTGCTTATATAAAGAGAGGTGATTCACAATTGAACGGTTGCGCACAACACGAGCATAAAGCGAGAGAAGCATCAAGTTGTGTGATTTATATTGTCTTCTATATTCAAAACTATTTTGGTTCATCTCTACAGAGAGTCCATGTGCATCTAGGACCACTAGACATTGAAGAATCGCTATTGATCACTTTGCGAAAGTGCCTTGAGGATCGTGGATCAAGAGGGGTAGCGGTTATTCAAGAGAAGTAGATTCGATCTAAGGTTAAGTAAGTTGTATGGTGATAAACTCTGTAAGTGAGAGTCTTAAGTTTGGTAAATCCATAGGTTGTAATATCTCAACTTAGTAAATTGCTTTTTATCTAAGCGTGGCCTCGTTGATGTAGAATTGAATAATCCGAACCACGTAAAAATCTCCGTGTCTTTTAATTTCTACGCAATTTATTATTTTTGGCAAAATTAATATTTTTGACACGGATGAACGAGTAATCTATAAACAAGAACGCATAGATAGTACTCATAAATAGTGATGCGTGAATGTATTCGTACACACGTAACTATAAACGGTATTTCTCGAAAATTAATTTAGTTTAATTAATTTTGTGTTTTTAATCTAATAAGGATAATAATAGTGGAGATTTTCTTAGGCTTTGCTTTATTAAAGAATTTAATTTATTAAGTCATTAATTAATTAATTTTAAGATTTTAATATTACCTACATCTATTTAAGATAAATATAAATTCTTAATAGTATCTTTTCATAACTCTGTTTTTTGACGATTAATTGTCTTTAGTTGGTGAAGCAAGTGCATTTTTATATTTCTTATGCCTGTAGAGAGCTTGTATAGCTAATCTCGGAGTAGCTTGTATTTTTTTTCACATGGTGGATCGATATGCCTCCTGATCAAATTAAACGGTTCCTGACTCATTATACAAATTGCTTTTCGTGCTATCGTTGTGCTTGATCACATCTGTTGTTTTGTTCGTCTGATGTTCTTTTGGTCTTGTAATTTCTTTTATTTTTATTTTGATTGTCAATTTGTTTTACCTCGTGTACTGCGTTCTTACTTATGTCCAAGTTTTATGACTATCATGAAGAATTAAGACTCGTTACATTCCCCAATTAGGGATAACTGCCTAATTGGTATACCCAATGAGGAAAATCAAATTCAGAAATTAGACAAAACAACAGCAGGACTCAATTTTACAAATGCTAAACTGGAAAAATTAAAGTAAATTAAAAATGCTTCTAAATTGTCATACATCATTATTTTTCATAAATAGAATTATAAGGAATGGGAATTAAAAACAGATGACCTTTCCTTACAGTAACTGCGAAAGTCTGAGTCATATCTAGATCTTTGTTATTTTTCCATCATGGAGTTTCCAATCAAAATTGGTAGAGCATTTGAGCAAGAGGAAGATAAACATTAGCCCTACCGAAAGATAGACCTGGTCACATCTTCCTTCCAGCTCCAAATGGGATCAATTCAAAATGATTTCACTTGTAACCATGAATCTGGAATCATATCCCTGAATTTTACAAGCCTCTCTACATTCTCTTGGGAGCAACATTGGAGTAGGAGGATGTAACCTGAGAGTTTATTTGATGACTAGCATTAAGTATTGTAATTCATGAAGGCCTGCTTCATCAACATTTCTTTCCTTGTGAAAGTCTTTCCTCACCTCTACTTGTACCTTTTCCATCACTCTTGGGTGTTTAAGCATTTTTGACAAAGCCCATTCTATAAAAATGTCCTGAAATGGGATAATAATTTTAGTCATATATGTATATATTGATGTAATTTATGAAAAACTTTAAGAAACTAATGCAAAGAAATGTTGAAATGGCTCAAAAACAGTATATTTTGTGGATCTTTATATAAAATGAAATGACAAGAATTTAAATCTCCGAATTTTTAACACCATTAGATAAAACCGGAAGCACTTTGGGTTGGGTTCCGGGGCCATGGCAATCACAAAACCAACCCAATCTAAATGGTGTTTGATTCTAGGCCCTACCCAGTCCAATCAAATTTTAAGCAGATTTGGCAACCAAACCCGACACAATTTAGTCGGATCCCCAAGCCCTATAACAGCTGGGATTTTTGCCATCATGACTTCAAGAGTAAGTGGTATATGGTATACTTTTTTTATTTCCGTTCTCGGCTGGCTGGCTGGCTGGCATGGTTTGAGATTATCTTAAGTTGAAACTAGTGGACCTTAATTCAAGTTAAATGAAATTGCAACCCTAGTTTTATGCCGTACACAAATATACATTCACACACACACACACATTTATATATAGTAGTTTTATAATAAGAGAATTTCATACTTTATTAAAATAAGAGATGAATTAAAAGATAAAAAATATAGATTTCAATTTGTGAAATAATAAAATACACTCTATTGAAGTATTTGCTTAATTGTTTTTTAACTCGTCTCTTATTAATGTAAGGGAGTTCCTCATTGTGAAATACATTACAAGATAATATATCCTGAATTGAAAACTTATGCCATATGTGTGTGCGTGCGCGCACGCGTGTATAGTCATTTTCCGGTGAGAATATCCTAACATTGTTAAAGTGAGGATGTCGGTAAAATAAAAAAAAATCATAGATTTTAATAATTGAAAACTATGTTTTTTGGTCTATTAGTGGCATCTTCATTATTAAAATGAAGATGCTCTCCTAGAGAATATATAGATATATCAAATCGGGAATTTTAAAGTACGGAAAAGGTCGGAAAACTCTAAAACCGTGCGGTTTAAGAGTATAATTTCATAATGTGCTTAAACCATGGGATTTAATAGTTTTCCGGACTATAAAATTTCAAACCGGATCGAGAATCTATCTATATATATATATATATATATATATACCATGGGATGCGAGATAGGGATGGCCAACGGTCGTGCCGCAAAGCTCGCCCGTAAGGGCCCATGGGCCGACACGGCATGGCCCACCATGTGAACGGGTCGTGCCTTGTCGTGCCCAAAATTATTATCCTCAAGCCCGGCACGAGCCCGCGCGTGCCGTGCCTCGGCAAAGATTGCCTAAAATAGCCCGCGAGCCTTTTTTTTTTTTTTTTTTTTAGTTGGCGTGCTTGTAAAGCCCACATGCCCGACATGCTTTTTCGGGCCCACGGCCCGACAGCTTTTTCAAGCCCACGGGTTCAAACCCGCGGGCCCTTTCTTCAAACCCATCACCCATACACTAAATAAATAATTTTTATTAAAGGAACAATTAACATTTCATTAAGACATTAATACAATTAGACAATTATATTATCTAATTTCGTAATAACTAATTATAATACAACAATACATTAATCTAAATCCATATATCATAGTAATAAACTAACAATTAATAAAAATTAAAATTACAATCTCGGAATAACGATTTAGGAAGTCACAACTACGAGATACCAATTATAACAACTCACAACTCACAACTCACAACTACGAAATATCGATTACAACAAATCACAAGTAACAACTAAAAAATATGAAATATCGATTATTAATCACGAAACAACGTTTATTAACCACAACTATGGATACCGTGAACGAGTAAGGTTAATTCTACCTCAATCGTTGGCAAACTAAACAATTTGACATGTGTCGACGCAAACCCATCGTGCCATGGGCAATCGAATAGATAACTTCTCGATGACAATAGTTATATTCGAAGATCATCCGTTTGTAAGGACGATGTAAACCATTATCTATTATTTCCTCCCTTATTGTAGTAAAATTTTGAAAAAGTTCATTTAGATGACGCCTTCTTGATTGATTTAGCCTTGCATTGTTGTTGTTTTGTTGAGGCCCTACTGCATCGACACCATGTTCTTGAGGATGTTGAGGTTCTTCTACATTTACATTGTGTTCTTGAGGATCCATGGTGATTTTGGAATACCGAAAATTGGAAAAAGAAATAGAAGAATTTTAATATTCTTATGAGTTATGATATTCAAGAGTCGGTGAGTCGCAAACTCACAATTTGTAAGTGTGAATTGTTATGGTGTATCATGTATGGGTGTGTGTATATAGTCATTAGTGAATAATAAAAAGACAAAAGTTAATTTAATTATTTCGGTAGGTAAGAGGAGCTGAATATGATATTTAGTGAAATATGAAAAATTATGTAGTGAATCATGTGAGTAATGAGTTGTGATCTTGTGGAGCCGGGGGAGAGCTCAAGGAAGTAAGTGTGTCAGTGTCAATGTGTGGTTAGAGCCTTACAGGTTAGAACTTAGAAGGAAAAATGTATTAAATTATTTAAAGAGTAAATGAAAAGGTTAATGCTAGAAAGAAACGAAGAACATTTCCAAAAAAAAAAAATGAGGAAAACATTGTATTATCAATTGATTTTTCAAAATAAAATTTAATGAGACCCACTATAAGGTTGTATGAAAGAATCCCGCGTGGTGGTGGGACAGTTGCACTTGCACATTAATTTTTCTCTAAATTTGTCTTATTATGAATATAAGGATTATTTTTATTATTTAATAATTTATTAATATAATAATTAAATATAAATATAAATAAATAATATTAATTTGATACAAATAATAAAATTATTTTTACTTTTATGATATAAAAAATATTTCAACTATAATTTGTGACCAATTTGAGGTTGCTATTAGAATGTTCAAAAGTAATATTGAGAAGCTAATGATTAATTTAAGTGTTTGGTAAAAATTTTTAAAATTACTTCTTGTAAAATCAATCTATTACCGAGGAGATTTTGATTTGGCAAAGCAGGGAATGAGTTATTTTTAAAATAAAC
The DNA here is from genome assembly GCA_030449835.1 of Clausena lansium. NCBI lineage: Eukaryota > Viridiplantae > Streptophyta > Magnoliopsida > Sapindales > Rutaceae > Clausena > Clausena lansium. The sequence continues at coordinate 55,635 of JASUUF010000292.1, forward strand.
AAATTAGAAGACTAAAAATATTATATTTTCTACTAAAAAAAATTATTTAATTTTCAGCACCAACTTCTTTTATATAAAAAAGACAAACGGGATGAGATATTTTAACTCAAGAATTTGATTGTTTTTTAAGCATCTAAATTTGAAAATTTATTTAATTCAATCTAAGGTCAGAGATAATTCATTGTGTGACAGTAAAACTATATTAAAATAAGATTGTTTTTGCTAAATTTGATTTCAATTACCAATGCATTTGTATTAGCTATTGTTTAAACCGAATTGTAAATTGATAAATATTTTCATTACATTTTACGTGGCTTGAGGAATTTTTTCTTGCATTTTTAACTTTGTTTGCGGCTTTTAACTTAGAGTGCCGATGAAATTAAACTATTAAAGTGAAGCGATTTTTGTCATTTTGTGCAAAGAATAAATTTAGTTGTCTTAAGACTTTGAAGAATGAGAAAATATTTGCACACTGTCGGCAGACGCGGCACGAGGCTACAGTAAACAAGTATTGAATTCGAACTTTTAAAAAAAAATAAATGAAAAAGTATTGAATTATGATTTGACAACACAAACACAAACAAAAATGCACAATACTCATAATTTTCTTTTATATAAATTAAATTTTACATAATTGTACTACTGATCTGTTATTGTAATTTGTACACAGAGTCACAACACACTCACGCTGTCACAGATAAAGTGTTCAGATTTTACATATTGTAATAGTAAAATTGATATGACAACTCAAACTCAATTTCAATTTTCACAGCGCTGCTGCCCTGCACGGTTGCACCACCGATCAAAAATTAGATTTTTTTATTATTTAATTAAAGATTCTGATTTCTGAATTGAATTATTGATTTTTTTTTATTTGATTACTCAGTCTGTGACTTCTGTCGTTGAACAGGAAAAAAATGTAAAAAAATTTTGAATTAACGCACTCAACGGACGCAACATCCAAAAACTTAAAAAGTTCAAACAGAAGTAAACATATAAGTGGCTTAATTTATTTCAGATGTTCAGGAATCTGTGCACAATTGCGCATCTGCCATTCTGATTTTCTGAATTTTTACCGTTAATATTTTTCCTTTTTTTATTCTATTTCAACAATTTAATATTTTTCAAGTTTCATCTCAATTCTCAATTCTCAATCTCTAATTTCTAATTTCTAATTTCTATATGATTCTATATCTCCATTCTCCTCGGTAACTTCTTTTCCTTATGCAAATTTGAAACACAAAAGTGAAATGTGTGCACTTGCACACTAATTTTTCTCTAAATTTGTCTTATTATGAATATAAGGATTATTTTTATTATTTAATAATTTATTAATATAATAATTAAATATAAATATATATAAACACAACAAATTTTCATCCAACTCAAAATTCCTTCCCTCATAATCATTCTGAGAGTAAGACATGTTATGTAAATAATTTTTTTTTGTGGTAGATAAAAAGTATATGTGTTGTGTTTGTGCGGGTAAAAAAAGAAAAAAGAAAAATTCAGTGAGCAAGGCTGCAAGAGAGAACTGGGTCAAGTGAATAGTGACTAAGCAAATAATATGAGCCTACTTCATATTTATGAATAGTATCATATCACCGATTATGATTAGCATGTTGCATTTAAATTTATGGATTTTTTGAATGTATTTTATGAGGCTACTCTTGTATGATCTATTGTTTATGAGCCTACTTCATGCAAAGTTTTAATACACCTATATAATATGAGTGGTGCTTTTAAGTCTTTTAGAGATAATATTATATTTAGAAATATTTGTAATGCTATGGAGGAAAAATTTCAAAAATACTAGAAAGATATTCCCCACCTATTTATATTTACAGAAGTGTTGGATCCTACAATCAAGGAAATTAGTGCAAAACTTTTAATTGAGGGTATTACTGAAAATTTGCTAACAGGGCTTGATACAAATTTTGATACAATTATGTCCTCTATGAATGAACATTTTAATTTTTGTCAAAATAAATTTGGATCGAGCAATACATATTCTAATGTTCAACAAGCATCAACTTCTCACAGAAATCCAGCTCACCTTTTGTTGCTCAAAGGTAAGGGTGTTACTTCTAATATTGATACTAATAGTAATGAATTGCAAAGATATTGTGCTGCAAATCTTGAAGATTTAGTAACTCCTTCACAATTGCAAAATTTTGATATTTTAGAATTTTGGAAGGGTAAGGCATCTTTTTTTCCCTGTACTATCCATTATGGCCTGTGATCTACTAACCCCTCCAATTTCAACAGTAGCATCAGAGTTAGTTTTTAGTGTAGGTGGCAGAATTGGATGAACATCGGTCAAATTTGTCATCGAAACATTAGACTCTTGATGTGTTTGAAAGATTGGGAAGATGCTGAAAGTTGAGTGCAACAAGATTGGCAAAATGATTTAATGAAACAAATTAAGAGTTTGGATATTGATCAAGAGGAAGTAGATCCAAATTATGCATAGTGGTGAACATTGAACTTACTTCGAGAGACTCGCATACGTTTTTTTTTTTTTTTTTGTAACTTTTTGGAATAAATTTATTGGTGGAAACTAGAAAGGTTGTGAATTTGCAAATGATAGATAGTTTAATAGGTGCCAACCTAGTTGGGATGTATTGTTAACTCGTAGTGATGCAAATTACACCTAATTTTATTCGAAATACTAATATTGTACTTGCACTTGAACTCCATTGAATGAAAATGCAACTTTTAATTTATCATAAAACATATTTCGCTCATAATTTTATTTTATATTTGTGTAAATGTGAAAAATATTTCATTCACAAATGAAACATATCTCCTTTGAATAATTTATGATTTCATAAATGAAATATTAAAGTTATTTAAGTTTAGATTTATGATTTATAAAATCATTATATTTATAATTTTATTTATTAAAATCGTGAAATCATTTATTCATTTAATAAATTATAAATATAAAACAATTAGAATTTTTTAAAACTAAGACTAAATTAATTTTTAAAAATCTATGCTAATAAAATAATCATAACATTTTATGTTTACTTTTTATTAAAAAATTTTTACAAATACACTTTGGACCACGTCTTATTCTTTGGCTCACAGGCAAACATCTCGCCACCAAGAAAGCGTTCTTATAACGTGATTTTTCACATGTCGTCTTTGGCCCATCTCTAATCGTATTGTCTTTTAAGGCCCACGTGCCTAAAACTCTAAGTCGACTCACGTGCGTGTTGTGCCATGCCGCGTGACTTATTAAAATGTGCTCGTACCGTGCCATGTCTTTGTACGGACACGTGTTTGTGTCCGTGCGGTACCACATGCCGCCTGGCCCATTAGCCATCTCTAAATGTGGATGTCCGCACAAATTTTTAAAATGAGTACAAATTTTCACAGACATCTCTTTAGATAACGTGAAAAATTTGCCAACGTGAAAAATTTGTCCCCAAACAACTTTTCTTAATTTGCCACACTATTTTTATGCCGTACACAAATATATACACACACACATTTATAAAGTAGTTTTATAATACGAGAATTTCATTCTTTATAATAAGAGATAAATTAAAAGATAAAATATAAATTTTAATATATTAAATAATAAAATATATTTTATTGAAATATGTATTTATTTTAAAAAAATAAGGATACTATTAATAGATAAAAAATATAAATTTTACTATAATAATAATGAAAAAATATAATCTCTGATATATTAAAATTTATATTTTTTTATATTTTAATAAATATTATTATTTAAAAAAAGTGAGAACGTGGGTGTGTGTATATATATATATAATTGTTGTGGGATGCGATCTCTGCACAAATTTTAAAATGAGTACAAATTTTCACTGACATCTCTTAGGCAACGTGAAAAATTTGGCCCTAAGCAACTTTTTTTAATTTTCAAAGGTGACAGACTTAGAATGAAGAGACTGCTTGACTGGGTAGAAGTGTCTTGAAGTTTCCGCAACGTGCTATGCATGAACTTTTTTTTTTTTTTTTTCCAAGAGGGTCTTGTTAAATTACATTTAGAATAATTTATAGTCTATATAAAATCTAATAGATTTCATTAGATTGTTACAACTTGTTGCACTATTTTACAATGGATGATAAGTTACTTCAAAAATAACTTAGCAAAACCCCCCCTAATGATTCAATAAAGATTCAATTAATTATAAGTTCTATTTGGAAATTGTCTACTCTAGTACTAGTTGAAGAAGCTATTCCTCCATTGCAGTTTTCAATCCTACTGATGGGAAAAACCATTTGCTGAAATCTACTTCGAATTTCATAGTCCCTGAAGGCACCTCATTACTCTTTTAGCGTTAAAACTTAAAAAAAAAAAAAAAAAAAAAAAAGAAGTTGTTATTTAATTATTGCGATTATTATTTTTTTTATGAAAGTTTTAACATCATAAGAGTAATAGAGTATCATGAAAACTGTTCAAAAGTAAATTATAAACGTTAAAGGCTGTCGGGAGAAAATTAAGTGCTCATTTGATATGACTTATCTAATGATAAAAAGTTCTTATTTAATCCCATAAGTTCTTTTCAAAATTTTTATTGTTGTTTAGTTGTCTTTTGAGTAAAGTTTCTAAAGATTAAATAAATTACTTTGTCTTTACTAGCAAAATCTCAAATTTTAGATTTTTGAGAGTAGAGATTGAAAAGTTTTTTAAAAATATTAAAATTTCTAAAATATCCTTTAGTTATTGCATAATTTTATTTAATTCATTTCATAACATAACTTTAAATAATTTATCTATTAAAGTAATTTTATAATTATTACTAAAAATTTTCATTGACAACCAAACAACTAAAATTTTTTTGGTAAAAATTCTACTTAAAAAATTTTACTAACATAAATTCTATTTGAAAAATTATACTAAACATAATCTAAATCAAATTGAATGGTAAATAGCGACAGAATAACAAATCCTTCCCAAATAATTGAATATCAAATTGAATGGTAAATAACGACAGAATAACAAATCCTTCCCAAATAATTGAATATCAAATTGAAGGGTAAATAGCGACAGAATAACAAATCCTTCCCAAATAATTGAATATCAAATTGAATGGTAAATAGCGACAGAATAACAAATCCTTCCTAAATAATTTAATATCAAATTGAATGATCGAAATTAAAAGTAAAACAAATATTAAGTTATAATATATGTAACTTACTACTCTCACATAAATATTATATAAATAATATTCAAATACTATTTATGTGAAAAGGAGTAAGTTACGTATATTGTAATTTAGCAGCTGCCTAAAAGTAATGAGATAAAACGTGGATGAAATAAAAAGTCGGTGGAGCGGGGAATGACAGGTTGAAGTGATAAGACCAGTGTTTCAATTTTAGTATCATACGCAAACGTGAGAGCGAGGTTTTCAAGTCAATTTACGGTCCCGCCTTATACAATACATTAGTGTTTCACTATCTATAATCATGATCGTCTAAAAAGGAAATGCATGTGATCAGTCTACGACCTCAGCATGCTTAATTGGGTGATAGGCCTGTTCATTAGTGTGGGATCCGCCTACGTTGCTGCATACTATACTATTACTTTTGTCCTTTTATAGTCTAATTACACTGCACTACCTTATATTTTTTATAAAATTAAGTAGGCACTAAAAGTTACAAATTTTTACATGTAAATCTCCTTTTTTTTGTGGATAAAATAGCATTTAAAAAGAATTTTAACTGCTGTTGTTGTTATTATTATTAATGTCATTAATTTCACTATTACCATTATTATTAAAATTTATTAATTTTATTATTTTAATTATTATTTATTATTATTTTTGTCATTAATAATAATATTATTATTCTTGTCATTAATAATAATATTATTATTAAAATTTATTAATTACTATTTTAATTGTTATTTATTATTATTGTCGTCGTCGCCATCATCATCATCAAAATTTATTAATTTTATTATTTTAATTGTTATTATTACTATAATTAAGTCATTATTGTTAATATTGATATTTTTATTATTAATATTATTGTTATTATTAAAATTTTATTAATTCTTATTTTAATTATTATTATTAAAATATATTAACTTTATTATTTTAATTATTATTATTAGATTTTATTAATTTTTTTAATTAATATTATTGTCATTATTATTATTATTATTTTTAGGTTTTATTATTATTTTTATTCTTACTATTGTTTTATTATAATATATACAAATAATATTGGGACACAATTAACAAAAGTTTTTTAGTAACTTACAACAGTCCATTTCGATTCAAGATAAAATAAACACATCAATGGAAATGCAGGTTATTCCAATTCTGATTCTTACAGATCAAGTAAACAACTTATGATGATTAAAATTCATTATTCCCAATTCTAGCTCATTCCCATTTAATAAACGCACCATTAGGGTGTTTTGGAACATAGTATTATATAGTATTATAATATTGTTCACATTAATTATTGCTTACCTATGTTTGGAAGTTTTGAAAATTTGGATTGTGGTGCATTATATAATTCACTACAATTATATTTTTATTTTTATTATAATAATTAAAATAAAAAATAAATTATATTATAATAATATTTTATTATATCATATTATTTTTATATATTAATAATTAATATGAAAATAATATTTTAATATGATTAATAATAAATTTAAATAGTGAGAGCAGATCTGGAAATGATAGTAATAATTGAAAAATTATGAAATATCTATAAATTTGTGGAATATATCAAGGGATTTGTTTTTCTGAAGTTAGAGAATAATTATTGGCTTTATTTTGTATTTAAGGGGTTGTAGCTCTCATAAATGAGCACTGAATTATACATTATAATTATCCAATGACAATAATAAAAATCCTCTCAAAATTTCCTACTTCTTTTTTATTCATATCATTTAACAACTTAGCTAATAAATTAAAATATATTTATTAAAAAAAAGATAAAAAACTAAGACAAAAGAAAAAAATAAAAATATTAATGGGTTTCGTGAGTAGGAGGGAGGAGCATGATTATTACAGGGGGTGAGAGAGTAAAATAATAATAATTATATTTTTTCCGAAATGTTTAAACAATAAGAGGGATTGTAATGTTAATAAACCAAGTAAAATGCATTCCCGCCGTTGCAAATGTTCTTGCCTTGGACCCAACGGTTAGATCACAAAAAAGACAAACATACTACTGTGGCAATGTAGGAGAATCCTATCATGTGATAGTGTAATAAATTTCGCAGTGGCACACCAGTACATCCTATTTTAGGATTCATTGAATTTCATATTAAAAATCATTGAATTTCATATTAGTATTTCTTTGATTTATAATATGACAAATGTTAAGTTACAATAATTATTGCTCCCTTCCTTCACAATGAACAATATATAAATAGTATTTATGCACTTTTTATGTGAGAGAGTATAAGTTATAATTCTTATAATTTAGAGGAATCCTTATAATATTGGGATCCACTGATTTTTTTTTTTTCCTTAGGTATATTCAAAACTTTTTCTTTCTCGTCCTTTTTCATTAATTTTTCTGCACAAAGCACAATTGAACATATGTTCAAAATAATTCTTCCATGTTCCATCGATTCGTCGAACCAGCATCTTCAACATTTTTCTTCCTCGTCACCTTATCCGTCATTACTTTTCAAAAATATATTTTTTATGATATCTAAGTACTATAAAAATTCAATTCGGCACCGAAGAGAAGAGATGAAATAAAGGTTAGCATAAATAATGGTATGATTGATGGATGTGCTGGATACATGTCCGAAGTAGTATAGTTTAATTATTTTTATTAAATTATCCTTAATGTTAAATTACATGAATGTTATTTTAGTATTATAATTTTTTAGTAAAATATAGTGTTCAAAGTATATTTTAAAGTACAAATATTCTCACATGTAAATAAAATAAACTAAAATTTAATAGTAAACTAGCCAATACTACTCCTTAATTGAGTTAGTTAGTATCTCTTCTCGCCCCTTATTCATTAGGCGGAGGATTTTAATCTCCCAAAATTATAGAAAGTACAATTAAAAAAAATAGTAAATTGATTATTTTTATTAAAAAAATTGCTTATTATTATTGAAATTTGCTGCGATTCCTTATCATTGGCATACCCACAAAGGGAACACCAGGTACTGAAGTCCTTAACAGTTAGTAATTGAATCGATTCTTATAAAAATATTATATTACTATATTGATAATATTTAAAAATATGGTGCACATACAATTATTCTAACATCTTGAGTGGTCCAAGAATTTTAAGGATTAGAATAATGAAATTTATGTTAAATGAACTTATGGTGGTGTTAATTTATCTAAAATAGAATTTTTAGAAAAACTGGTTAATAAAGAGTGTTATGATAAAGATCCTATTCCCTTAAATATCATTGGAACTCTAAGTAAAATATTAATTAATTAAGCCTCCAATGATTCAGCTCTTTTTTCATACATATATTTGAAATGAATGAGAGAATTTATATGAGATAAGCCCTAGGGAAAATAAATTCTTATATTTATGATATTATTGGAGTTATTAGAAACAGCCCCCAATAAAATGTTAGATAATTTTCTTATCGGAACTAGACCTTGGCTTTTAAGAATAACTAAAATATATTTATTATTTTAGTTAAAATAATTGAAATATCGCGCTTGTTAAGAGTAATTAAAATAAGGGTGAGATTATTGGCACTCTAAAATTTATTTTAAATACTCTTAATTTAATCAAATTTTATATTACTTAAATGTCCCTAACTTAATTTACTATTAAAGACAATTTATACTCTTGACTTTAACGCTCACGGTAAAGTAAATGAATCTCTAAGCTCTTTATTTTTTTCCTTAACTTGAACGTTGATTCTTGTCACAATTTTCTAATTTTTGTTTTCATATGACATGATAAATTAAGTGTCTCGCTCCATCTACACGGATGTAAATTTTGTTACCATATCCTTGTATTCTTCCTCCTCTCATCTCAATTAGCGTTAATGGAGGATTAACAAGCTACAACAGTTGTTTGCAATTCTAATCATTACTAGAGAAAGTAATGCTGAACTGAAAATAAAATTCATTGACCATTGTTTTTTTAGAAAGAATTTAGAAGTTATCACATACTATTTTTTTAGGAAGAAGACGAAGAAGAAGAGAAGGAAAAGGAGAAGAAATCAAGTTGAGAGAGAAAAATAAAAATATTTAATATATATAATTTAATTGAGGACTGTTTTGGTATTTATAAGAGTGTATAGAGTAAAAATTAAAATTTTAAAATTATTAAATAAGTGTACAGAGAAATAGAGTGTTCAAAGTATAACTTAGAGTGTGAATAGCTCCACCCTTAAAATAAATGCAAGTTAAATAATTATGGTCTTTTTAGAATATTATTATTGTGAAATTAAAAGCGAGAGAGGTTTTCAAAATAATTTAAGGTTAACGCAGCTGAGGGCTGTTTGGGATTGCTTTTGGGATACTTAAAAGTGATTTTGAGAATCTAACGACTAATCTTAGTGTTTAGTAAAAAAATTCAAAATTTATTTTGTCAAAATCAACCCATCCTCTGGTGATTTTGAAAAGCAGGGAAGGAGTAGTTTTTAAATTATGATTTTGAGAATTAATTTTATCCTTTAATATAATTCCATAAATATCCTTACAATTATTACCTAAATCCAAAACTATCCTTATTCAAATTGGAAACAAAATCAATATTTCAATAAATTTTTATTATAAAAAAAATAAAATCAATATAATCAATATAATATAAATTTTATTTTTAATTAAATTATTATAATACACAATTAAAAATATTGTATGTGCATGCTTTTATATGTGTAAGTAAATTTCATCCTACAGTAAATTTCATCCTACATTATGTTAGTTTTAGTTATTTGTTTTTCACAGCAGTTTAACAGTAAGATTTACCAAACACCCACAACTGCTGTCAAAACTCACAGTACTTCTGATAACAAAATTTACCAAACACTTAATTGATTCTCTTCACAACTGATTATTTCTAAAGCACAAATAATAGCAATTATTTTAATAGTGATGATATGGCTATAAATTCTTGTACAAATTTATTTTGTACAATTTGATTTGGCATTAACTCATTGGTTGAATCAAAATATAAAATAATAAAAAAATTATGTGGACCAATAGATATTTAATTCAATCAATTTAGTCATACCAAATCAGTTTGTACAAAATAAATTTATACAAGAGTTTGTAGTTATATAATTATTCTTATTTTAAAAGCTCTGATATTTTCAAACTGGCCCTAATAATTAATTAATGTACTTACAATATCACAATCAGCAAGTTGCATAAGAAGGTTGAAAAATGATGTGTCCCCTATCATCAATGAATCCCACCTCAATCTTATCAAGATAAATTTTTGTGCCCAGTTTTCTCATTAAGTTTAAATTTAGTACAACTTTATTACTAGTTCAACTTTTATATATTTATTTTTATGTAGAGTTAAGAGTTCTTATGATTAGAGTGAACTCTATACTATTATTTTAAAAAACAATAAATTCAAAAACTCTATATATATAATAGAAAAACTTACATAAGATTGTCTCACCCCCTTAATATGTTGAGGTAGTGGGATGGTTCAACAATACTTTATCATATGGTAGAATAGTGGGTTCCGACATAAGATCCACCGACTTTTTAGTGTTAAATTTAATGTTCCCAATATAGGACTACTACTCTGCACATGACAAAGTACCAACCAACTCTCCCACCACCTCATCATTTCTGCAACTCCTCCTATTAAACCCAAACTATAAAGTTGTATTTGGTTTGTCTAAAACGGAAAGAAAGATATGTCTATTCCAGTTCCAGCAGCAGTTTCGAGTTCAACTGAAGAAACTGTTCGTCCCATTGCAGGTTTTCATCCTACTTTATGGGGAGACCATTTCCTGAAATCCGCTTCCGATTTCAAGGTAATTAAACAATTACAAAATTAAAATATCTCATTAATTATCACAGATGCAAGCCCAAACTACGTGTAATCATATGTCATATATAATTGTTTGTTAGACACATGTAACACATTAATATTAAGTAATTTCTTGTGTTTGCAGACAGTTGATGCTACAACTCAAGAACAGCACGCAGCACTGAAGCAAGAGGTCAGGAGGATGATAACCGCTACTGCAAATAAGCTTGCCCATAAACTGGGCATGATTGATGCAGTACAACGATTAGGTGTCGCTTATCGTGTTGAAAAAGAGATTGAAGATGAATTGGGAAAAATATCTCATGATCTTGACAGTGACAGTGATGATCTATACACGGTTTCTCTTCGTTTTCGACTTTTAAGGCAGCAAGGAGTTAAGATTTCATGCGGTATGTAATTGTTTTTTATTTTGTTAATTTAAGTATTTATGTTAATCACAAGATTATTATTGTTAATTGTCAAACTAAATGTAAGCATGTACATTACTCGAGACTAACTCGCCTTTAATTCTTTTGAATTTGGTCATCAGATGTGTTTGAGAAGTTCAAAGATGATGAAGGTAAATTCAAGGAATCATTGATCAACGATGTACGAGGCATGCTGAGTTTGTATGAAGCAGCACACCTAGCAATTCGAGGAGAAGATATTTTAGATGAAGCAATTGTTTTCACTACCACTCACCTTAAGTCAATAGTGTCTGTATCTGATCATTCTCATGTAAACTCTAATCTTGCTGAACAAATACGTCATTCTTTGCAACTTCCTTTCCGTAAAGCCGCAGCAAGGTTGGAGGCAAGGTACTTTTTGGATATTTATTCAAGAGATGATTTGCACAATGAAACTTTGCTCAAGTTTGCAAAGTTAGACTTTAATATATTACAAGCAGCACACCAGGAGGAAGTAAGTAGCATGACCAGGTAACGTCATACATATTCTTTCATTAATGTGTATAATGAAAGATTAATGATAGAGTTACAAATTATTGTACTCAATTTGTTTTGTACATATTAATATAGTATAAATTTATTGGTTAGATAAAAATACAAAATAATAAAAATAAATCATATTAATTTCTTATTTTTCTTTTACAAAACAAATTTTCTAAATATAATATGGAAGATTTATAATTTCCCTTTAAAATTTTCAACTTATCTTTAAGAGTTTTTAGAATTCCATTGTTACTTCCTTGAAAGATGAAACCAAATTGTGTTCTTCTATGTACAGATGTAATGATGGTTATAGTAACAATTTTATAATATAGCAAAATATCTATCTAATTTAAATTTAAAATTGAATTTCAGGTGGTGGAATGATTTAGGCTTCCCTGAAAAAGTGCCTTATGCAAGAGACAGAATAGTAGAGATGTATATCTGGATGCTACTTGCAGTGTCCCATGAGCCCAACTTGGCTTTTGGTAGAATTTTTGCGTCCAAAGTAATAGGCATAATAACCGTCATAGACGATACATTTGATGCTTATGCTACTTTTGAAGAGCTCACACTTTTTGCTGAAGCAGTCACAAGGTTATAAAACCATATACATACCTATATATGGCAGTTGTTAAGTTACATTATCTGTATTCAGTAGGTTAGAACAACCAAAACATAGCCACACAACACAAGAAAATGGCAATATGTAAAATAATTGGGAGATCATGGGTGACTATATTTGGGTTTGGTGTAAGTTACAGATGATGCAACTTAGCAAGACCCAATGCCTATATAATATAATATTTAAATCGTAATAGATATTTATTAGAAATAAATCAATTGCATAATATATCTTTCTTCAAAATACGTTAATATTACAGTTTTATTTGATTTTTCAGATGGGACATTGGCCTCAGAGATACACTACCAGAGTACTTGAAATTCATTTTCAAGACACTCTTGGATATTTACAAAGAAGCTGAGGAAGAATTGGCAAAGGAAGGAAGATCTTACGGCATACCATATGCAAAACAGACGGTAAGCAATTATTTTAATGATCAATTTCATTTTATATGATTCCGCACGGTGATTATTATTGACTTGGGTTATGTTCTTCAGATGCAAGAATTAATTATATTGTACTCTATCCAAGCCAAGTGGTTAAATAAAGGTTATGTTCCAAGCTTGGACGAATATAAGTCAGTTGCATTAAGAAGTATCGGATTTTTCCCGATCGCGGTAGCTTCCTTCGTTGATTTGGGTGATTTTATTGCAACTAAGGACAATTTTGAATGCGTACTTAAAAATCCTAAGAGTGTTAAAGCGACAAACACCATTTGCAGGCTCATGGATGACATAGCCGGCTACAAGGTAAATAATACTCTTCATTCTACATTGTAATTCAATTCAATAAGACTATATTCACTATTAATCTCGAGGAAAAATTTTGTCCGTATCTTAAGCACCTCACCGCAATACGTAATTTATTTATTTTTTTTAAAGGTAGAGCGGTGGGTGAAGTCCAAATTAATTTTTAACACCCACCTCCTTGAGATTCAAACTTAGGAGTTGTCAGCTAAATAAAGTTGTTTGAAAACCATTCGACTTATACGGCTGCATTTCTTTTTGACTCACCGCAACACATAACATAACATATACCATGAAAAACCAAAAAATCAAAAAAAAAAAAAAAAAAAAAAAAAAACAAAAAAAGAAGCTAACTGATGACCTTTTTTTTTTATTTTAATTTTTTGTCTTTCTCATAACCAATTAATATGCATCTGTGATGTAGTTTGAGCAAACGAGAGAACATATTCCCTCAGCAGTTGAGTGCTACAAGAATGAACATGGCGTGTCCGAGGAAGAGGCAGTTAAAGCGTTGTCATCAGAAGTTGCTAATGGTTGGAAAGATATAAATGAGGAGCTTCTCAACCCAACGACTGTCCCGTTACCGATGCTTCAGCGGATTCTTTATTTCGCACGTTCGGGCCATTTTATATACGCCGATGGCCATGATCGCTTCACCCATTCATCGATGATGAAACACCAAGTTGCCTTGTTGCTGATGGACCCCCTTAAGCTCTGAAGATTAACGTTACGCTATCGATTTTCCATCTTGTATATTTGACAAGTTGTAATAATTAAGTTCGTGCTGGCTATTTAGCTAGCTAGTGATGCTTAGCTAGGAGATGGTTCAATCTATTAGGCTTCAATTCTGGTCAAAATTGTTTAATTGATTAGGCATCATGCGCAGCTTAGAGTAGGTTTGGACTAATTTTTTGAGAATAAATATTTATCATGTTAGGCAAGCTTCAGTAAAATTGGATTTGGGGACTCAATTCAAATTTAGTCATATAATCATGGAATTAGCCATCTCAATTTAAAGGATTCAATTAAAAAAAAAATCAATTTATGACATTTATTATACTTTTTAATTTATCACTTAAAATTAATTAATTATTGATTTATTTATTTTTGTTATTCATGATTTTTTATTTTATCACTAAATTAACAATAATTTCACATTAGTCTATCAAGGAGGGTATAATAGTAAATGAAAAAATATTAATATTTTTATTACATTTTATCTGTAGGGAGAAACACATAATTACAAATTTAGCATGAATGTAAATAGTGAAAATGGATCTTTCCAGAATGAAACTGACTTTCCCCCAATCTAAATAATATTCATTGTCTGTTTATATATTAATTTATTGGTGCAAGTGCAAAAATTTTGCCACCTCCAAAGTATATTATTTTCGCATTTAGAGGATGATTTTTTTAACCTTATATTATATATTAATTTGTTGGTGCAAGATAAAACAAAAAATTTACAGATATATTAATTCTTGCATTTAGAATTATTTAAATGCAACTTCTCACAATATATTTAGATGCTTCAAAAAAATTAGATCAAGGTGAAACCATGCCCTCTAACCTTGTAATATGTTAGCTAATAATCCCATAAAAAAATTGCGAATATAAGCTAATATAAAGTTAAGTTCTCAAAAAAATCAAAAATTTCTTCCATTTATTGGATTGCAGTCAACTCTTTCTCGAGTTGAGGGGCCGCACAACCTTATTTAACCTAGTAGTCATTTTCAGTCAATACGAAAGAACTATGCCCTTAACTCATATACCTGCTTCTCTATTTTTTTTTTTCTATAAAAAGATTCTGCCAAGCCGATTAAATCCACTGTTATATGGGTATTTGGTTTTCTTTTTTGAGTTTTTGATTTCCTAAACATCCTGTTTTTATTGTTTAAACATAAATTATTTATATATTTTTTTCCTTAAGCCCATAAACTGACTTGAGCATCAGAGAATTAACGTCGAAAAAGCTTCCGGCGCCCATACCTTCTTTTGTGATTTCAAGTGTTCGTGAATTATATGCTAGTAGTTATAGGGTGTCCTTGATGATGGGCACTACGCTTCCCCAAAAAACAAATTTAATGATGACGCTGGAGCCTAGTATCAAGCGCTAACTGACTCGACTAGATTTCGGCGTCAACATTTGGCGCCGTTTGTGGGGAACGGTACAAAAAGTCATCATTGTCTCTACCAATTTTGAACTGGCCAAAGCAGAAGTGATTAGCAAATTAAGTTGTTGTGAACGAAACTCTGTCTCTGTGAGTCTAGAACTTTCTTTGAGGTTGTTTCTCTTGGACGGGGAGTGGTGGACTCTTTTCTTTTTTTTAAGCTATCGTGACTAAGCCCATGGAGTTGTGGCATAAGTTTTTTCCAAAAGGCCGAAAACTGACTTGAGCGTTGGAGTGTTTTTGCCGAAAAAACATTCGGGGCCCCGCTAATTGTTTTTGTGAACGCAGGAGGAGTTTGCAAGAGGAGCTCGTGGTCATAAGTATCTGCACGAAGAAAGAAGGTGCAAGCAAGTATCATCTCCCTCAAAACAAATTCAAGTGTTGGCATGGATACCTAGTTGCAAAAACCTCGACCAGATTTCTGCATCAACATTTTGGTGTCGTCTGTGGGGAACGGTACAAAAAGTCTACTAATTTGGATCTGGCCGAAGCAGAAGTGATTAGCAAAATTAAATTGCTGGGAATGAAGCTCAATTAAACACTACCCAGAAGCCAATGACCAAATCTGAAGAAATTTGCTTATTCAATTGGTAAGTCATCGATACTGGTTTTCACTTTCATTCACATACTAGCTGTTGAAAACTTGATTCTTGACTTCATCCAAAAATTTCGCGGCTTAGAGTATGAAATCATGAAAATCAATTTATTTGACTGCACAATTTTGGTAATTGTTAGCATAAATCCAATTTGAATATAGGGAATTTTCTTTCATGGCCATGCATGATTAGATCACAAAGTTGAATTTGTTTAAGTTGCCATTCACGTGCATTGTGGCATGAAGATTTAGAATCAAATGTTCATTTACAGCATGCCTCGTTTATTGGTATATACAGTAAAACCTTAATAAATGAATGTTCGATAAATTAATAACCTTGCTTAAATAATAAATTATTTCGGTCCCGACTTGGACCAGTGTACTAAAATAATAATTTCGCTAAATACATAAGATAATAATTTTTTTCGAATCCTTGAGGCCCCAAAGAAAATATAAATTAATAATTGATCAAATATAAAAAATTAATAATAACAACATATAACATTCTTATTATTAAGGATTTTTTTCTTGATAACTTACAATTCTCAATTCAACTCTTTTCTAAAATATACATCTAAAATTGTTTGTTTTTTTTTTATTTCCAAATCGAACTCAACCTCAGGGGCGGATTTACAGTAGGACCAGTGGGGGCTCAATAGTGGGGGCTTGAGCCCCCATTGGAAAAAAAATTATCCTTCTTTTTTTTAAAAAAAATAAAATTTCTAAATAGTCCTGGTAAAGTTATTAGACAATCACACCCTTTAAAATTTAATATTAAAAATCATACTTTTAACTTACAAAACAAAGCCCACGGCCCAAAATATTTGTAATCGAAATAATTGAATCGTCAGTGCCACACTTGTAATTAAGGTTGCTTTGAAATTTGAATGAAAAGAGCAAGCTTCAAACAGTGGCTTCTTCATTCTTTATTCTCATAATCTCAGTGAAGAAAACTAAAGGAGGAGGGTGCGGACTTATTTAATTATTGTGGGGTTCGTTGGGTGGGACCGACAAGTGAGTTTGCTTTAATTATTTTACATGTCTTTTTCGGATTATGTTGATAAATAATAATTTAGTATTTTATTCTTGTTCGCATGTCAGTAGATCTCGATATGACTATACCAATTGTAATTATTAGTTATACACTAATTAAGTGAATAATTCTGGCCTTTGTAATTTTTTTTTTTGTGATTTTGTCTATAGCTATTAGTTATATCTTGAACACACTTTACACTGAGTCTTTTTTATAATAAATTTATTTTATATAAGTACTCACATATATAATTTTGAAACAGATATGGAAAAGTATTTCAAAAGAAAATCAATGATGCCGTCATTTCCAGAGGGAGATGAAAATGGTCTAGAAAAATAAAATAAGTCTCGATTTGGATTTGTCAAAACTTCCTTCGATCCTGGACAACGACCGCCAATTTCTTCTTACCATCCTAACATTTGAGATGAAGTTCGTAGAGCATATTTACAAATGGGTCCTTGCCAACCTAAATTCCACAATTTTTGTAAATCTAAATTTGGGCAACAAAAGCAACGATTCAATCTGCTTGGTTCAATAGATACGAAAATTGGTTAGAATATATTATATCACAGGATCTTTTGCATATTGTTTATGTTGTTATCTTTTCATACCAGAAATTGGTGAGCAAGCAAGCGGTGAGACATTTACAAAAAATGGGTTCTCAAATTGGAAGAAACTAGAAAGATTAGAAGAGCATGTTGGAGGTCCTAATAGTGCTCACAACAAGACCATAAGTGATTGTTAAGATTTAATGAAACAAAAGCAGAATGTTTGAACATTTTTTGACAAACATTCTTGAGGTTCTTCAACTTCTTTTAGAACAAGGGCTTGCATTTCGTAGACATAATGAGTCTGATCATTCAAGTAACCAAGTTAATTATCTTTGGATTCTAAGATTTCTTACCGATCACAATGAAGATATCAAGAGAGTTACCTTGAATAATGCTCCTGAAAATGACATGTTGATTGCACCTTCAATTCAAAAAGATATTGTAAAGGCTTGTTCTATTGAAACTACCAATGCTATCATTAGAGATATAGGTGATGCATTATTTTCTGTTTTGAATGATGAATCTAGTGATGCATCTATGAAGGAGCAGATGGCTGTTGTATTGCGATATGTATATAAGAATAAGTCTGTTATTGAGCATTTTATAGGTCTTAAGCATGCTACTAGTACCACTGCTATCTCGCTCAAGGAAGCTCTTGATCAATTATTTTCTAAGCATGGATTGAGTATATCTAGGTTGCGTGGGCAAGGTTATGATGGAGCTAGCAACATGCAAGGCGAGTTCAATGGTCTTAAAACACTTATTATGAATGAGAATGAGTGTACTTATTATGTGCATTGTTTTTCTCATCAACCACGGTTAGCTATTGTGGCTGTGGCAAAGAAACACGATCAAGTTAATTCTTTCTTCAATGTAGTTGCTAGTGTTGTCAATGTTCTTTGGGGCTTCGTGTAAATGGCGAGATATTCTTCGAGAGAACCAATTACTTTCAGTTGTTGAAGCACTTGAAAATAATGACCTACCGAGTGGGCAAGGCCAAAATCAAGAGACTACATTGAAACGTTTTGGTGATACACGTTGGGGTTCATATTATGGTACGTTACTCCGAATAATCTCTTTATTTCCACATATAATTAGTGTGCTTGAAATAGTTGTAAAAGATATGTCAAACTCTAGTGAACAGAGATTTCAAGCAAATTATTTGGTAGAGTTTATGCAATCTTTTGATTTTATTCTTAGTCTATATTTGATGAGAGATATACTTTCACTTTCAAATGAGTTGTCACAAGCACTTCAAAGAGAGGATCAAGATATTCTAAATGCCATAAAATTGGTTGAAATATGTAAGAAAAACTTGCAAATGATGAGAGATGATTGGTGGGATGCTTTGCTTTGTGAGGTTTATTCTTTTTGTTTGGAGCATGATATTGATGTCCCTAACATGACTGATGTGTTTTTACCGTAGGGTCGATCACGACGTAAGGCTCGAGAGATCTCAAACATGCATTATTTTCGAGTTGAGCTATTTTTTGCTGTTTTAGATTTGCAACTTCAAGAGCTAAATAATCTTTTCAATAAGGTGAATATGGAATTGCTTCGTTGTTTGGCATGTCTAAATCCAAATGACTCATTTGTTGCTTTTGTTAAGGACGTTATACGTCTTGCTCAATTTTATCCAAAGGATTTTTCTCCTATAGAGCTTATGGTACTTAAATCTCAGCTTCAAACTTACATAATGGATATGCGCTCTAGTATCGAGTTTACAGATTGAAGGGAATATTGGTGACCTTGCTAAAAGAATGGTTGAGACAAAAAAAGATAAGGTGTATCCATTAATATATTTGCTGGTGACATTAGCATTAGTTCTTCCAGTTTTCACAGCCACAGTAGAGAGAACATTTTCAGCAATGAAATTCGTGAAGAATGAACTTCAGAATTGGATGGGAGATGAATGAAAATTTGATTGTTTATGTAAAAAAAGATGTATTTAATGGCATTGATAATGAGTCTATTGCACAACGTTTTCAGAATATGAAACCGCATAGAGAACAATTGTAATGTAAATGTATTATGAAAATTTCATATATACAAGCTTTAGTTTCTATATTTTGATATTATTTAATTTGGCCCACAGTAAATTATTTTTCTAGATTCGTCAGTGCTCAACCTCATCCTTAATTTTTTAAAAAGCATGCACTACATGTAATTAATGGAGAGGTGAAATTTTTGTTGAACCCATTGTTGTAAATATTTTTGTCTTGAGAAGGGATACTCATTTTTATATCTCATCAGTCAATGTAGCTTATACGCAAAAGAGAAGGTGTTGCACGCTTAATTTATATATGCATGATGATTTAATTAATTTATTATGAGATCGATGGTTTTGTTTTATATTAATTATTTAATATAAAATAAAAATATTTGATTTCCTTTTCAGATGGCAGAATTAATTGAAATGTACTTTGCGGAAGCGAAGTGGTTCTTCAAAGGTATGTTCCAACAATGGAGGAATATATTCCGTTGCATCAAAAACCGGTGCTAATATAATGCTTGCAACCATTTCCTTCGTTGGCATGGGTGATATTGCAACTGGGGAGGCTTTTGATTGGCTATGCAATACCCCCCACCCCCAACCAATCGCTTAATTGAGTTGTTTTCTAGGAATTTTTTTTAGCTAACTACTTGACTTCGAAAGAGCTAAAAAAATTGATTTAAATTTTACTCATCCTCCTACCATCTTAAAAAACAATAAATAAAAAATATTTTTCCTAATAAGAGATGAGAGACGATTTCATTCCTCATAGAAATTCGTTTGACCCTAAAGCACTGAGTCCCATATAAATGTTTTTCTTACCCAAATTTATGTCATGTTGAATCCCAAAAAAAATGTCATGACAATCTTTATATTTTAAGGATTAAAACGTAAAAGAACAAAAATGCAAATCAGCATTTAACATTATCTTTGAAATGGCGATTAAATGTTACATTTAAAATGCGGAGAATGATATTAGAAGTTATATTTTTCCGCCTCCATCCAGATCAATATTTAATACCCCATTTCATTCTTGGTCTTAATAACCAAAAATAATAAAAAAAAATGCACTAAAGGATAAATGTGACATTTTAACAAACATTGCACAGGTGTGAAATAATTAGTTTGCATGAAATAATGTTACACTTGCTCTTTAGCAGTGCATTATTTCTATTACGGTTTTAAAACCAGGAAGACAAAATAAGATATTAAAAAAATTTATCAAAAGCCCTAGTGGTAAGAGTAATTTTTAAATTGTCTTTCTCACATAAAAATAAAGCGAGTTTATATTTGTATCCATGATGTGTAGTTTGAGCAGAAAAGAGGCATCTTGCCTCAGCCGTAGAATGCTATATGACGCAGCATGGCGTGTCTGAGGAAGAGGCATATAAAGTGTTAAGCCAAGATGTTGCACATGCGTGGAAAGATATAAATGAGGAGTTTCTCAAGCCCACTGCTGTCCCGTCGCCTTTGCTTGAGCGGATTTTTAATCTCACCCGTACTATCGAATTTTCATACAAGTGTCACGATTCCTACGCCAATTCTTATTTGATGAAACACCATGTTGCCTCGTTTCTGAGGAATCCAGTTATCCTTTGAAGATTACTATTTCCATTGAGGGAGATTGACACATTCCTTCTAAAATTATTGGTGTTAGAAAAAAATGATTGTTTTTCGTGAATGCTGGGATGATGTTTTTCGTGATGTTTTAGACTTCCTGAGGGTTACCGAGTACTATTCTAAGAAGGAAAGTGTCACTCACATCTATTAATCATTGTCCTCATATTCTCAAGCAGCTGCTGGTTATGAACTATTTAGTTGATGTACTTTAAGCTTTGAATAAATTTCTCTCGTTCAAAAGAGTGTTACTTCGTTAGTGCGTTGTTTATCTAGTCTAAGATTGAAATAATTAAATTTCACTTCTGTCTGAATGAAACAATAAATAGTTGTTTATTGGAACCAATGTATTTTTAGTACTTTCCAATTATTGAGTCTAGTGTTGTTTGCGTTAAGTTGCAATAAAATATCACCATTTCTATACGCCAATGTATTTTCTGTCATTTTTCCTACAATAACTCTATATTCTTTGTTTTTATATCTTAACATGCTTCACCCAGAGGTGATCGGTGTAGGTCACTCTTGGGCTCATTCATGAGCGTAGTAGGGTATTGTGGGTCGTACAAGATCATTGATATATGAGTCTAATTAATGATACTATTTAAAAGTTCGTAGACAGAGATAGCAATGGGGTGGGGAGGCCTATCCCATTCCCCACCCCATTCAAAATTTTAGCTTCATTCTCCAATAAATTTTATGAGGTGGGGATGGGGATGGAGAATCTCAATGTGGGAAATGATTTTCCCATTTTCACCCCATTCTCTATTTATTATTTTATTTTAGGCATACATATATAATTTCAGTAAATTAAAAACTAAAAACTAAAATAAAAATCATTACTATAATCTAAAGTATTTAAATTATTAAAAAATCTATAAAAATTTGAAACAATATCTTGAAATGATATCAAAAGCGTAAAATATTTAGATAAATAATAACTAAAATCATAAAAATATATAACAATGTTTCAAATTCTTCTTTGTTAACGGTTTCATCTTCTCTTTATCATATTTATATAACCTATGATTGTAAAGTTTATCATTATTTTATAAATAATCCAAAGTTTTAAGGTTGAATAAGAATTATATTGTAGGGTTTTCTTTTAGTTATAGTCTATTTGTATTAGGTAAAAATAAAATAAAAATTATTAACCAATATTACAATTGATAAATAAAATTATTAAATAAAAATCAAATATTTATATATAATGGGGATTGGGGTGGGGAGTACAATACCAAACCCCACCCCATTAAGAATTTAAAGATTATTTTTTTTCCATTCCCCACCTCATTCCTCAAAAATTGTTCAAAATTCATCCCATTTGGGGTGGGACTCCATAGAACCCCAAACCCGTGGAGGATAATAGACATAATTCATACTAAAAAGCAAGCTTAGGAATTTTGGGTTACCTAAGGGTTATATACTTAATATTTTTTTCCAAATCGATGTAGGATAACATCCTAACTAAACACCCATATTTGGTACTATTTTTTTTGTAGCTTTTTTTTTAAAAAGAACATTAATTAAATCAAAACCTCTTTTTGTAAGAGCATTCGAAAGAATTTGAAAAATAAAAATAAAACACAAAAAAAGAGAGAGAGACCACCGATCATTTGCTTTCATGTGATGAAGCACTTGACTGTTGTCCAAATCCAAGGAATGTCAAGGGCTGTATTTGGAACTTTAAAGTTTCTTTGTTAATTTAAATTGTCATAACTCATAACATCACCAATTCTTGGAGTCCCCGGAATGAGTTTGTTGAAGTTTCTATGCATTGCATGGTAGACAAAAACCAAGCAGAGATCATGCCGAAGCCACTACAAGAATATCGATGGCAACTTCCTTGATTGGACTATTGTCTTATTAATGACAAAACAAGTCTAAATGATCTCGTTCTTGTTGCTTGTCAAGTTTCTCATTTTATCCGCTTTTGTTTTGTCAGCATGTTCGCTATAAAAACACTTCCAGTGTATCTCTTGAACTTCCCGGCCATGGAAACCTTGGGTGCAATTATTGTTGAAGTTGGTAAGTGCATTACCGTCTTCTTTTGCTCGAAAATTGCCATCATTAGAAAACTCCATGGTAACATCAAAGCTCTTCAGAAAGAACTAGAAGAACTCACAGAAAGAAAAAATGAAATTGAAGAAGATATTAGATTAGCCGAAACAGAAGGAAAGTGTCCTACTACACAAGTTAGGGGGTGGCTCAGAAAGGTAGAGGAGACTGCACGGGAAGTGCAACCTATGCTCGAGGAGGGGGACAGACTTGCTATGCAAGGCTGCAGCCTTGGCTGCAACTTGCACTCACACTATCAGCTTGGTAGAATTGTTGGGAAGAAGAGAAAAGAGGTGAGGCAACTCCTTGACTTGTGCAATTTTCAGAATGTTGTGACTGCTAAAAAGTCTCCCGTAAAAGCTGTTGAGAGGATGCAAGGGCCATGTCTCTTTGGTCAGAAGGCCGCGAAGGAAATTTTAGAGCGGCTTGAAGGGTATCTGAATGATGATAACATTAAAAGGGTTGCCGTTTGGGGTATGGGTGGAGTGGGGAAGACTACCCTGGTGAGAAACTTGAACAACAAGTTAGAGTCCTCTTCTCTTATGGAATCCTTGAATATTGTCATCTGGGTTAGAGTCTCAAAGGATCTGGATTTGAGAGATATTCAATCTCAAATTGCCAAGAGATTGAGGTTAGAATTTGACGCGGAAGAGCCCATTGAGAGAAGGGCCAGGAGACTGCATGAAAAATTAATGATGAAGAAAAGGTTCCTCCTCATTCTGGATGATGTTTGGGAGAAAATTGATTTGGACATTGTGGGCATTCCACAAGACGATGACCAAGCTAACTGTAAGATCCTTCTGACAACTCGATCTCTTGATGTGTGTAGAAATATGATGACCGATCAGGAAGTCAAGGTGAATGTTTTGAATGAAGAAGCAGCTTGGAATTTGTTTGCTGAATATGCAGGAGATGTTATCCAGTCAGAAAATATAAATCCGATAGCAAGAGCAATTGCTAGGAAATGCTGTGGTTTGCCGTTAGCTATTACAACTGTGGGGAAGTCCATGAGGAACAAAACGATGAAAGAGCTGTGGAAGAATGCACTCTACGAATTGCAGCTCTCGGCACCCCAGTTTGAAAGCATCGAGAAGGATGTTTATCAGCCATTAAAGTGGAGTTACTATTCCTTGCCAAGTAAGTTTCTTCAGTGGTGCTTTTTATATTGTTCTTTATATCCAGAGAACTATTCTATCCGAACATGTGAACTTATTCAATACTGGATAGCTGATGGAATAATAGATGAAAACCAAACTCTGGAGGAATGTTTCAATAAAGGGATTACTTTTATTGAAAAATTGAAGGACTCTTGCTTGTTAGAACAGGGTGAATGCGGTGAGACTGTGAGGATGCATTATATAGTGAGAGATGTGGCTATAAGGATATCAAAGGAGAGTGGATTTTTCTGTCAATCTGGTATTTCATTGTATGAAATGCCACAAAAGTTTCAGAAATCTTTCACAAGGATTTCATTTATGAACAACAAGATTACCAGGTTGCCTAGTCAATTGATTGGATGTTCTGAGCTGACTGTGTTGCTCCTCCAAGATAATCCCCTGAAGAAAATCCCAGATAACTTCTTTCGAGAAGTCAGAGCACTTAGAGTTCTGAATCTAAGCAGCACACAGATAACTTTCTTGCCGCCTTTGCTTGATCTGGAGGAACTCCGTTCTCTTTTTTTGAGAAACTGTTATTCCCTAGAAAAGCTACCCCCACTTGGAGCTCTTCAAAAGCTCCAATTGCTTGATCTCTCTGGCACTCAACTCAGAGAACTACCAAGAGATATGGGGGAATTAAGCAATCTGAAAGAACTGAACTTGTCAGGTTCCCATCATCTTGAAAGCATTCAAGCTGGAGCTATATATGGGTTGTCTCGTCTTGAGGCCTTGGACATGTCTTTTAGTGGATATAAATGGGAAGCAAACTGTAATGTCACAGAAGGAAGAGCAGCATTCGATGAGATACTGTCACTGGAACGACTATCAGTTCTTCACATAAGGCTGGACAAGGTTGACCACCTTGCCGCCTTAGATGTTGACTGGCTGAAAAGATTGAGAAAGTTCAACATATGCATCGGCCCAAGGAGCTGCTATTCAAACTATCTACCTACTCAACTTGATGAGAAAAGAGTCATTCTTAGAGGGGTTGATCTCTCAGGAAGAGGTCTTGAAGGATTATTAACCAATGCAAGTTCCCTGGACCTAATAATATGCGGGGGCATAAGTATGCTATCTGAACTAATTTCAAATATTTTTTTGTGCGGTCTACCAATGTTAAAGTCTCTCACCATATCAAGTTGTAACTCCCTTTCAACATTGGTGAGTGGGGAGAATATTCAGAGAAATTTGTTACCAAAGCTGGAGCATTTGGAGCTACGGCGTTTGAGAAATTTGGCACACATTTTGGAAGGAATGGTGGCTAAAAGAGGTTGCTTTTTCAGATTAAAAACCATAGAAGTGGTTAATTGTCCAAGACTGAGGAACCTCATATCCTTTGCTTTGCTGCAAGAGGTCCAAAACCTTGAAGAGATCAGGGTTAGTGACTGCAGAAGGATGAAATGTATCTTTGCAGGAAAAGTTTCTAATGCAATGCTCAAAAAATTAAGAGTCATAGAGTTGAGGGATTTGGAAAACTTGAGGATTCTTTGTTCGAGGAAAATAGCCTGGCCTATTTTGGAGAAAATTGAGGTTTGCAACTGCCCCAAGCTGACAAAACTGCCATTTTCAGCCTTCAATGCACTAACTATAAAAGAAATTAGAGGAGGTTTAAAATGGTGGAATAATCTTAGATGGGAAGATGACACAACCAAGTTTTGTCTCCAGCAACGGTTCCACCCATGTACACACTTAACAATGTTAACAAGAGAACATAGTCCATAGATGGGTAAGAAAATATCCTGACTCAAATGCACATTGCCAATCAACTTCATATTGATCCATTTTTTGGATTGCTGAATTGCCTAGATCAACGCTGCAGCCATTTCACAAACATTTGAAAGTTAATTTTGTTTTCTAACTTCTGTATAGAAGCATTAAACATGTATCTATGCCAAATGCTAATGGGGCTTTTCTCGCTGTTTATAAGATGGAAGAACCGAGGACAGATGATAGCGAGAGACAGCGTAACTCCGCAAGCAAAGTTCAGTACATGTTACATAGTTGTATCTTTTCTCCATTGAAGCTTTAATGATGCATCATGCAAATGCCTGAATCGTATCACGATGCATCATGCAGAATCATTGTTACATGGCAGGGAAAACAATTATAATAAAAGACTTTATCTGTGGAAATTTTTGCATCCATCTATGGATTGCATGTTCCTTTAATATTATTTGTCGGGCTACTTGTTCTGCCGTTGCTCTGTTTATACCTAAATTTGCTCTACCTTGAATCTCTGTCTCTGTAAGCTGCATACTTCATTGGTGATAGAGGCTTATCTTCTTTTCAAGTCTATAACAAAATTAATTTTGCACAAGTTACTCAGAAAATTCGGCAACAGTCTCATCGTATGAACCCTAGCTTCAAATTTCTTTGCAAGCATTTACTTGCGGTTGCATATCAAATTACAAGATGCAACACCAAAATTTTGTCATTTGTGTCCAACAACAACTTTAACAACTAAAATATTAAAAAAGTAAAATTCTAGGTGATTACTTGCTGGGAAAAAAAAAACTTCGAAAATTCTTTTAAAAATATCTGGGTCATCTTCACATTTGAAGCCATTTAACAAAGAAATAGGTTTTATTTGACAGGTGTAAGGAATTGACTTTCAGGACAGCAATGTGGCACCCATAAAAGAATATTACACAACATATTATTTGCGAAAAAATTCAACAGGCAGGGCAAAACTAATTGATTAACGAATAAAAGAAATTTCTTAGTAGGTGCCACCGTGACAGGCCATTGGAATAAATCCAAAAACAATAATTGACCAATTAAGATTACTACCAAAAGATATTTAAAAGGCAATTTGAATGTAAAGTTTCAATGGTGGCTTGACTTTCAGAGATGATGAAAATACTTGCATCATTGCTACAATTTTGAATTTTCTTGAGCGTCTGATTTCTTTTATCACCAAAATTCTATCATGGAAGTGGTTGCTTCAATCTTGGGCTCAGCCGTAGCAGAAGCAGGCCATGTTCTCTGTGGCCCTCTCTGCTCAAACATCAACAACACCGTTAGGATTCAATCAAATCTCCAAGCTTTAGAAAAGGAATTGGAGGTTCTAATTGGTCTCAGAGATGAGATGAAACTTCAGATCTCATTAGCTGAGAACGATGGAAACGTACCAACAACTCAAGTGAAAGCATGGCTAAGATCAGTTGATGACTTTATCTTTGAAGTAGATTTAACGCAAGAAAGTGTGAGAGCCAAAGAGAAGACACATAGTGGTTGTTTCTATAGTTGCTGTCCACAGTATAGACACGGCAGCAAAGTGGCAAGATTGCTCGAGGAGGTGCAAGGACTTAAAAGTGCAGGAATTTTTCCCGCAGGCTTGGTGATCGCCAATCCTGAAGCAAAACCTGTTGAGCATATCCCTGGACCTTCAATCAAGCATCAAACAACAGCATCAAAAACGTTAGGTAAGCTCATGAACTTGCTGGATGATGATGGAATCAGGAGAATTGGTATCTGGGGATTGGGTGGAATTGGCAAGACCACTCTTGTTAAGAACCTGAACAACAATCTCAAGAGGGATTCATCAGCACATTGTATTGGCATGGTGATATGGGCGACAGTGTCTAAGGAGTTGGATCTAAGACGGGTTCAAGCACAAATAGCTGAGAGACTGAATTTGGATGTGAAAGTGGAAGAAAGCATGCAGAGACTAGGTATTCGACTGCATGAAAGACTTTTGAGGGAGAGTAACTTTCTTCTCATTCTGGATGATGTTTGGGAGACAGTTGATTTGGATTCTTTGGGTGTTCCACAGCCTGAAGATCATGGTGGTTCGAAGATCATACTGACATGTAGAAGTTTGGAAGTTTGTATGGCGCTGAAGACTGATGTGGAAGTTAGAGTTGATCTTCTCAGTGATGATGAAGCTTGGCAATTATTTAGTCAAAATGCAGGTGTGGTAGCCAGTAAAGATCCAATTAAACCATTTGCACAGGCAATTGCCAGAGAATGCAAAGGATTGCCGTTGGCTATCATCACCATGGGGACTGCCATGAGGGGAAAGACAAACGTCAAGCTGTGGAAACATGCTCTCAAGGAGTGGCAAAAATCAGTGCCATGTATCAAAGGCATTGAAAACAATGTCTATAATTCTTTAAGATGGAGCTATGATGCGTTGGAAGCTTACAGAAAATATTGCTTCCTGTACTGTTCTTTGTTTCCTGAAGATTTCTCAATTGAAGAAAGCGAACTTGTGAGGTGTTGGTTGGCCGAAGGATTAATAGATGAGCAAGAAAACCACGAGGACTCATTCAACAGAGGAATTGCTTTGATTGAAAATCTGAAGGACCATTGTCTGTTGGAAGATGGTGCTAGTGAAGGGACTGTGAAAATGCATGATGTGGTACGGGATGTTGCTATATGGATTGCTTCTTCCTCGGAGAATAGATGTAAATCACTTGTTCGTCCAGGGGCTGGCTTTACTGAAGTTTCAGAAATCGAGCTAGTAAATTCTCTAAAAGGATTTCCTTCATGAATAACAGCATAACAAAGCTGCCTGATTGTGAGATACATTGTCCGGAGACCTTAACTTTGCTATTGCAAGGCAATTTTCCCCTTGATAGAGTACCTGAGAAATTCCTTGAAGGATTTCCTTCACTCAGAGTCTTAAACCTAAGTGGAACTCGCATCCACTCACTGCCTCTTTCCCTTCTTCAACTGCACGACCTCCGTGCTCTTCTGTTAAGGGATTGCTTCTATCTGGAAGACTTACCCGCACTTGGAGGTCATGTTAAACTTCAAGATCTTGATCTATCTGCTACTAGTATCAGAGAATTGCCTAGAGGGATGGAAAGTCTAAGCAACTTAAGGCAACTGAACCTCTCACGCACTCACTATCTAAAGTAAATCCAATCTGGAATTCTATGCAGATTGTCTTCTTTAGAGGTGCTAGACATGACACTCAGTGATTATCACTGGAGAGTTAAAGGACATGAAGACAAGGGACAAACAACTTTTGAAGAGCTTGGATGCCTTGAGCGATTACTCGTTTTGTCCATAAGATTGGAGAACATTCCATCTCAAGGCACTGAAGATCTTACCTGGATCAGTAGATTGAGAAGCTTTCAATTCTTTATAGGTCCAACAGCAAACTCCTTGCCAACCAAACATGATGAAAGGAGGGTGACATTCAGCAGCATTGATCTTTCAGGAGAATGGATTGGTTGGTTGTTGACAAATGCAAGTTCTCTGATCCTAAATAATTGTTGGGGACTGGATCAAATGCTTGAAACCTTAGTCATAGATAGTGTTGGTGCCTTTGCTAGTCTGAAATCTCTCACTATAGCAGGATCTAGTAGCAGCTTAAGGCCAATCGGAGGATGCGCTGCACATGATGACCTACTACCAAATTTGGAGGAACTTCATCTCCATGATCTGGCTTATTTGGGAAACATTTCAGGTCTAGTCGGTTATCTTGGGCTCAGATTTTCAAAACTAAGATTAATGGAAGTGACTCAGTGTCCTCGACTGACATATCTTCTGACTTACGGTAGCTTCATTCTAACCCTGCCAAACCTGCAAGAAATCAAGGTAAGCTTCTGTGATAATCTGGTGGAGCTCTTTTATCATTACTCACAGATTAATTTCACTCCAGAAACTGTTGTGCCAAACCTCCGGAATCTGGAACTGAAGAACCTTCCCAAGCTAAGGACTATTTGCAGACAGAGGGAGTCTTGGCAATGTCTAGAGCAGGTTAAGGTGATCAAGTGCAATCTTTTGAGAGAGCTGCCTCTCACTGCACAAAATGCAGATACTGTCAAGGAAATAATAGGAGAATTGCAGTGGTGGAACCAACTATATTGTGACCAGGATACCAAGTCAAGCCTCCATCCTTGCTTCAAACAGGCCAAAGGTAAGATGGAGCTTGGAACAATGGAGATGCAGAAAATAGATGGAACAGTTTTGTGATGAAAACAAATAAATTAAAAAGATGATCATACCAAGACCTGCATTTTTTATCTTATGCATTTCTTCACTTAATATTCTCTGTATACAATATACATGGTCTATTTTTCTTTATATTTTTTCTGGTCTACAATGTAAAAGCTTTATCACCATACTGTATGCCTGATGCCACACATATGTAGCTATTTCTTTTTCATTCATTGATTAAGATTACTTCACTACAAGAAAAAGGGCTTTTGCCGCGAAAAGCTATTTTCGTTTTTGATTGCGATGGGGATGGGGGTCTTTTACGAAGGCTAAGTAGTCTTATGTTAAAAAAAGTCAGTAATGTGACTGGTTAAAATTTAAATCCAAATAACTAAGCCTCGGAGTAAGCCTTTTCACAAGTATAGTATCAAAACCATGGTAAGTGCTAACAGTTATCCATGGAGTTAAAAGAAAGAACAAACTTGTCTAACTAGTTGCATAGTGATAGCATAACAGGGATGTAACTTTAGCAAATTTTTCTCGGAAAACATAAAATCTGAAAGAAAATGTTCTGTTTCAATTCAAATAATGTCCAGCATCATATTCTATATGTTTGAATTTAAGTGATTCTATTGAACTTGGTCCAGCAAATTCAGCCGAACCAAACCCCCCAAGATCAGGCTTTAAGCTCTAGCTACTCAATGACTAACAAATCTCACAAAAAGATTGATCAAGGAAAACAATGAACAAAGATTTTCAAGGTTCAACCAGATGGCCTACTTCCTCGTGAAGAAAAGGGCAATGGATTTTACTAGCTCTCAAGAAAAAATATTACAAATGAGAAGAAGATCTGATTACAAGCTCCCGAATCATTCAAGCCACGGGCTCTAAGGATCTTTATGTAGTTTCCACTTTCCAAGACATTCTCGAACCACTGTTACAGTTTTCCCGCTAAATTTAGCGGCTGTAACAGCCCATTGACCAATCTGACGCAAGTGACTGGAGAGTGCGGACTTGAGAGGTCGAAACGGCAAGGGACAAACGGCAAGTGGTCGAAACGCACAAAAAACAGGCTTGGCCTGCATAAGTAGCCCACATGACGTGGCTGTCTTCTTCTGGTGCTCAAAGAAACACCGACACGTCGCTTATAAGTAAATATATATTGACGACTTGATGGTGAGCTTTCTAAGGAAAAACCGACATTGTCGTTTTCTTCAGAAGTCTTAATTTGAGATCATTATTCGTAGACTCTTTGACTACAGTTAAATATAACAGTACTGATGTTTGTCCCGGTCAAACCCCGAATCATCCCTAAACGACGCCGTTTGTTGAATTAATTTTTTTCTTGTTTTAATGTTGCGTAAAATGACGCCGTTTTGGCTGTTTGGTAAGCTTCTCATCACTGGAATTGGCTTCGCTTTCTCTGTTCTCTTCGTAACAAAACAGATACGCACTGCAATTGGCTTTCTTGTTTCTCTTTCTTCTTGGCTTAGATGAGTTTCTAGGCGATTTGATAACAGTCACTATGCAATGCTTGTGGAATTCGGTTCAAGAAGGAACAGAGAAGAGCCACTGCAGCAAGTGCAAACAGCTCAAATGTCGCATCAGCAGTGGAGCAGCCACATGGCTATTAAAACAATTCATGGGTTCAAGTTCAACAAACGCAGTCACAAAAGATGCCTTGTTTTTCTCCTGCAAATGAATTTAGGTTCATTGAAGACGGTGATCAAACTTCTTATTAAAGCATCCCCTTCCTTTCTTGGAGACTCAATGTAGCAGACAGGCCCGGTCTTGTCCATGACTTTGCAAGATGAAAGAATATTATACTAATTTAACGGCCAATATCATTGACCAAAAAGATCACTGCGTTTTTGGGCAAAGGAAAACGCTGCGTTTTGGCTTGAGTCAAAACGGTGAGTTTCATTTTCGGGGATGTATCATTTTCCGCTAGGTAATCCGCCTAAGCAATTAAAACAGAGTGAATTAATTAACTGAAGGTTGATGCATCGTAGCGACATGGAATGAAGCAATTAATTCTTCCTCTCATAGGTGTTCCCATTGATTGTGACATTCTCTTGCAATCTCTTTTAAAGTATCAAACTTCCCCGCATTTCTACAAAACAATGGCCAATTAATTAAGCTTCTTCATCACGCAGGACATCGACTTTCACTTCTTAATCTGTAATCTTCATCTGATCTCCCTACATACTTCTAGAGACCAAAGAAATCAATTAGTATGATCTTAGAACCCATATATATGAACCCAAACAATCTAAATCTATTATCTCCAAAGCATCATCCAGAATAAGAAACAAATTTCTCTTTTTGGAGCAGCTAGCCTCTCCATACTTTCTCCCATTTTCACCTCCAAATTCAATCTTTGTAATTAGGCCCTTTTAGAGTCCAGCTCCCATTTTCACTTCTTATTCAAGTTCCTTATCAGTGTAGTCTTCCCCACACAGCCCATGCCCACAAACACCAATTCGCATAACAGACAGGTAAATTTTTTCCCCCCAAACAACAATTCGCTAAACAGACAGATAATTTTTTTTTCTGATACTGTTGTTTGATTTTCAATTGAAGGTCCAAGTAACTTACATAGAATTCTAGTTGTATTCTTACTCAGCTTATACCTTGCATAGCCATTGAGAAAACATCCGCTAATTTTTTGTGGAAGCGACAGACTAATCGACCTGTCTCTACCACAACTGTACCAACCATAGAAGTCACCACTTCCATTGCAAAATTTGTGTTGAAAGTGTATGCGAGCTTCAGGAAAATGATGTGGATAAGGAACCGTAAAGAGTATACAAGTATTCACAGCATTTTCACAGTAGATTATCTAAAGTTAAAGTTGAAAATTAAAGACCTTTAGAAAGTTGAAAGGTACCTGCACTGCCAATACTTGTCAGTTCAATTATTAGACAAGAACAAATTCAAGCATTTTAGTCCTCATCTGGGTTTGGCTTGCCCATTGAAAAGATTTAAAGAGAGAGAGGGAGAGAGAAGAATTTAGCCAAGTTTTTCTCAACATATTCGTTTCTTTGCTGCTAACTAGAAGTCTAGAACTAGTTCATGCGAAAGTGCATTGTTGCTGGATCACTCTCTTCTTAAGCACAAAGATTGATGTGAAAAGGTGCCTCAAATGCCAAGTAATTTCCTTACTTTTATGTTCAATATTCAGCTTTTTTTTTTTTTTTTACAGAAACAACATGGCAAATTCTATGAACCTACAGGAAGCCAGTTGACCATCACTTGCAGCAAATTGTAGGACTACAATCAATTAATTAAAATAAAAACATGTTAAAAACAATAATATAAAAACATGTTAAAACTACTAAAATAAATATGCTGATCTTGAAATTAAATGATTTTTTCCCCATTAACACATTTACAATATACTCAAGTTACTAATCATTTGTTTATTTAAAAAATGCAACATCATCTAGGAAGCAAACATGAACTGGCCCAAAGAGAGGGGGTGGGGGGGAAGTGGGGGCGGATCACATAAAACTGGTAGTCTTATCATCAATGGATAGTTTGGCACACACTGAAAAGTATAGGCTGCCAGAAGCTTTGACTCCCCAGCAGGTAATTTTCTTCTGTAGCTATTGTATTTTCCTTCCTTCATCTGAATGTTTGGGGAAAAAAAAAAAGCAAAAATGGAAGAATAAATAAACAGAAAAAAGTTTAGAAAAAAAAAGAAGGGAAAAACACATGAGCTGCTGAATTACCATCAAATTCCAGCAGCAAGCAGAAGAGCTGCAGAAGACTTTTGAAATGATGCTTTGATTGCTGGCTTTAAAACTTCGTTTTCTTCAAGGATCATTTTCGATTTCTCTATATCTAATGCGATCTTATCCTTGAGCACAGCCATCTCCTTGTTATGGCAGTTTTTAAGCTTCTTATAGTAACGGGTCCATTTTTGCTCCATGAGGTTGTCCCTATTCAGATCATCTTCAACTAGATTAAATTGCCCGGCATACCCCACTGCCAATGACTGTTTAACTAAAGGAAATGCGGTCCAATAAAAAAATTTCAGCCTTTCTTTTCTTTTGGATCGATCTAATTACTTCATATCAGTAGTGCGATAAAATTTTCCACCACCATCCATAATATGAGATCCCTTTGAATTCAAAGTACCATACAAGTCCACCAGATCTAGACTTTCAGCGACCAAATTATTTTCCCTGTCATTCACTTCCTGCCTTTTCAAATAGAAACTCTTCCACTTTGCATTCCACTTAATCAAGTTGGACGCGCCGATTACATCGATTAGATTTTTGTATACCATGACTGTTTCAAGGCAGGAGAGCCCCTCTCACATAGTGACAGACGCCAGTAAGGATATTCAGATTCGGGCTCAACAGTCACTTCATCGCTAGGGTGATCTTGATCATCACCATGGCTGCGGCTGCCACCATCTGTGTTTAGCTCTGGCAGGGGCGGCAGTGATAGACTTAGGCCCAAGTCTACAGCCTTGGAATTGCGCGCCCGTTTGGGCGAAGGAGGAGGCAGTTTCTTGGCTAGAGACGTAATGAGTCGGACGGAGGAAAGAGCTGCTGCGACGTTTGGGCAGAGACGATTTCGGATGAAATTATTATTTCTTGGAAAGAGATCTCATGTGCGGACATCGGTAAAAGATGCGGCATTGTTAAGCCAGAGATGTCGGATGAAGACGTTTCTTGGGGGCCTCCGTTTTGCACGGGATTGCTGAGGGAGCTGAGGAGGCATGAATGGCAGAAAGACTCGACATTTGGCCCAGGCCGTTGTTTTGAGCCGATTGGGTTTGGCCGGGGATGGCGGAGGGAGCTGAGGTAGCAGCAATGGCAGAAAGATTCGACATTTCGCCTTGGCCATTGTTTTGAGACAACTGGGTTTGGCCGGGGATGGCGGAGGAAGCTGAGGTGACAGCAATGGCAGAAAGATTCTACATTTGGTCTTCGCCGTTGTTTTGAGCTGACATTGGGATGGCGGAGGAGGCTGAGGTGACAGCAATGGCAGAAAGATTAGACATTTGGTCTTCGCCGTTGTTTTGAGCCACTTGAATTGGTGGACGGCCATTAGAGGCGGCGGCGCCGGAAAGATTCGTCGTTGTTTGGCCAGCGGATGGAGTGGTTGACGCAGCATCAAAGACATGGCCGTGGTGGCCGTCTGGGGCAGAAATGGTTTCTTGGACGGGCAGTGGTGGATGTGTTAGTGGGGTGTATAAAAAAAGGAAAAAAATCAAATATGTTTATTAAATTACAAAAAATGCCATCAATTATTAACTACAAAAATGTAATAGTTCATTAATTACGAAAATACCATCTCTTTTGCTTTACTTTCATACCGGCGCTATCAAAATAAAAAATGATTTCAAGCCCTTCACGTTTCTTCAGCAATTCACCTTCACAGTTCATATCTTTCAAGGTTAGATCTATATTTTTTTCTAGTTTCTATTGGTATGCTACTATGCTTTTAAAACTTTAATAAATTAATTACTTTTTTGAGATATATTTTATTGATTTGTTCTACATATTATTTTAATTTATTATTTTAAATGTTTCATTGGCTGTGTTTTTTTTTATAATTAGTTTTTTGATTTATTAGTTTGAGTTGATTTAGTTGACTAAAATGTGATTTATTAATTTATTAGTTTGAGTACATTTCATGGAACTATTTTTGTGCAAGCCTAAATTTATTTCTCTTGGACATATGGTGGTCGCATTCATCAATAATTTATTGCTATTTTTATTTTAATTACATGTTCCTGTTGTTTTTTGATTTTTTTTTGTTGATTTTGGGTTAATTTACTGCAATTTTTTGTGTTAATTTATTGTTTTAATTTATTTAAGCATACTAATTAAGCTTGTAATTATTTATTAATTTATTAACGCAAGCGTGCATTTTCAACCATGAAACTTATCGAGTTATCATTTAAGCAATAAGATGGAAAATGAGTTTCTTTCAAATTGTACGTTGTTTAAAAGAAAAATTGCGAGATACTATTTATTCGGGATCTATAAATGATGAGTTCCATTATTTAAAGTCTCGAAAAGTACAACTTTAGTTATGTTATTGTATTGAATTATATTTTTATTTTCTATTTTTTATATAATTATTTTGTTTAAAGTGATTATTATTTGAGATAAAACTTCTAATATCCTCATCTTATTATATATATTTTATTTTTTTTACTTATAAAATTCACTTGACATTAGCGTATATATTTTTTTTAAATTTAAGCCGGAATACTTTAAAATCCTGAATCCGCCCCTATGGACGGGGATTGTCGGACGTCGTCGTCTTCTTTCATAAACCACTTATATTGGTGGGCGGGTGGCGGAGTACGGCTCATCGGAATCCGAGGGCTGATTGGCAATAACCGAATTTGGAGGAAAACATTTATTCTGCTGACTCAAACATTTATCTTTGATTCTTGATTGTTATTCTGTTATTCTGCTGACTCAATTCGTTTGTTAGCTTTTACTTCAACTGATATATATAACCCAGAATCTTTGACTGATGCTGATGTGACCTCTTTGCCACGTCACCCTCCTCAATTTTCTTTTCTTTTCTTTTTTTTTTTGTTTTTTTAAAGTAAAACGTTGCCGTTTTGGATATCATGGCTATGACTTGAGCTTTCTTGGCCTACTTTTAGATTTTGGGCAAATCGACTTGTGCTTTCTACTTGGTAAGTTATTTCGTTACATTTCTCTTCAATGCAAATCTAACTTTTTTTTCCTAAATTAAACCTCGACAGAGGCTAATTTTGTCACGCAGGGTTTTGTGTTTTAGTCAACTGATTCTTGATTAAATGGAAGTGTTTTTTAGGTTTAAAAAAAAAATTTGATCTTGTATGTCTCGCTATCTTTGCTTTAATCTGTACAACTTTTATGATTGCCTGTAATTTATTATCAAACGTTTGATGAAATTGGTAGAAACAAGAAATATAAATTGGTCAGGTATATGATTTTAAATCCAAGCTTGTCTTGTTTTGAATTTGGTTCACAATCTTATTTACCTTAATGAATTCAAGTCTGTAGTTTTGCAGATTCTGCAATTGAGTGGGTTGACCACTTAGCTTTTGAGTTATATTTAGTTCTTGTGGTCACTATTTCTGCACCCTCTGTGTGGCTGTCTTTTAGATCTTGCCTTCTGGTTTTTGCTTCAATAGGTTGTATGTATTTAGTAACTGTTGGATTCTGTTTCTAATTTTGGGAGTTATTCGGACAAACCCTGCTTTCTGGCCTGTTTTTGGAATGAATAAAGGATGGTACATATTCAAAAGGTGTTCGAAGTCAAATGCATTTTCCTTCCGGATGGTTGGAGATCTTGAAACACTTTGCAAGTGTTATCTAAATTATCAAATTTATATATACAATTATCAGATAAGTTGAGGGCACATGGTTTTATGGGTTCAGAAGCTAGATAATGACCCTTCTGCTTTCATTGCTTTGGTTGCTTCAAGGTCTATGAAAGATAAACCCAAGTGATTTAGCGTGTGTTCCAACGAGATATGTAATTCAGTCTACATGGGTTGCTTTCAGTGAGCAGTTTAGAGAGGAAGTATATATCTCAGAGGTCAAAACTTTCTTTTGCCTTTTTCTTGGACATTTTTTGATAGAGTCTTGCTATCTCCAAGCCTCAAGCAATTGCAGATCCTATCTTGTGATAATTTAAGGACTTCGATAGATGAGGATGAAATTTATGTAATGGAGGAAAAGGATATCAACAGTGACAGCAGTAGGTACACCTCTATTTTTGAGTGCTTAGATATTGGAAATTGTCCATCTCTCACATCCTTAGTGGTAGAAGGGTTACCTGCCACACTTGAGTAGCAATCTTCCTAAGGCACTTAATTACCTTAATACTGATGTATGTGAAAAGCTGGAGTCAACCGCTGAAAGGTTGGACAGGGCATCGCTTAAAAGTTTAAAATTTGGAATTGTGTAAAACTTGATGTTTTACGTGATGGCTACCTAATCTCTGTCATCCTAAAGAGATGAGTATACACAATTGTCCAAATGTTGTTTACTTTCCCTAAGGAGGGTTGCCTTCTGTGAACTAACTGAGCTCTGCATTTGTGGGTTTTGAGAACTGAAGGCCCTAGCCAACTGCTTGCACAGTCTCTCCTCTCTTTAACATTTTGCACTAATGAATTGTCAGAGCATGTCCTTCCCTAAAAGATGTCTTTCCCACCAACCTTTCTTCATTCGTGATTTGTAATCTGAAGATGTATAAGTCATCGTTCAAGATTAGATAGCTCATCATTGCCAGATGATTGGATGTGGTGTAATTTCCGCTATAGAATGCGGGGATGATGCTTCCTGCTTCTCTAACCCAACTGTTGATGATATTTTTCTGAAACTGGAACATCTACACTCAGTTGTTGCATTGCAATTTCACCATCTTGCTCATTTTCCAAAGCTTAAATAGTTTCTGAGAAAGGCATGGGTTTCTATCCTTTTGTGGCTATGTATCAAAAATTGTCAAGTGATATAAGGTACAAAAGGGACTTGATTTCCCATTTCATTATGTCAGCAAATGTGAGTCGTTGAATTTCAATCACTCAACAATTAAGGACTGATTCTTTTTAAACTCAGAAAACCCAGGTATGTGAATTTAAAGTATCCTGCCAACCAACCAATGATTTAACTTTAATCCAATTAATGAAGATTTAATCTTTAGTGGCAGCCAACATTCACTGTTGAAGAATGCTGTAATAATATTTTATTTTTTAATATAAAAATGAAAAGTCTTTTAATTGGATTTATGGTTTCCTTTTTGTGGATGTACAGCTGCCAGAATTTACTTTGTGAATGTGAAGAAAATGCGCTTATTTCAATTCTAATTGTATGCCCTTTTTCTCAACATTTGTACATCATGGTTATTTGCAGAGTGTTGTATGCATCCCTTGTTTTATTTTATTTTCAAAATTTTCGAGAACTACAATACTAATTGCAACTCCTTGAATGATTTTCCAATCTTTTTGACTGCCAAGTGGACTTTTTTCTTCTATTTGTGTTTGTCAGGATTGGGTTGCATGGCAATTTTCGATCATTGTAAATCAATATGTTTTGGTTCCATTTTTTGCATTGTTGGCATGTGATCTCACCATTCTTCTCTGTGCTACAACATACATAAATCAGCTTCAAACTCTCGGAATGACTGCGGAAAATCCACTAAAGGATAATGCTTTACTTTCCTCGTGCTAGAATAGGGATGGCAATTTTCCAGATTTGAAAATGTTTATGGATATCTATTACCCATCCCTCTGACCATTACCCATCCTTACTTCCATGGGTCCTCAAAACTTGACTGTCCTTTGGGTTTTAGATGACAATTTTTCTGGTTTGGGTATGAAATGGATGTCCATACCTGAAAAATTTTCAGATTGTGCATTCCTATAAATAGAGTACAATTACACCAGCATACATGACCTGAAACAAGCCCTTCTCACAGAGTATTGTGGAGTGTGTTCAATGTGGTAGCTTCATTATTTTTATTTTTCCTGATTGCTTGAGATTCTTTAAGACACTTAAAATATTACATTTTAAGTTTTTCCTCTGGTTATGTACCTCAGCTTGATATTGGTCTTGACTTCTAATGTTCCCCACCATATGTGATCTAATCAGAATTTGCCTGGATTTACAAGTGTACCTAACAATTTCAGATAATGAGATCAGAAAAGTTTAAATCAACTCACTTCTTATTGGTATGTGATTCTGCGGCAAATTCACTGGAACAGATGTCTACCATTTGGCTGGCATTTCCAAATTTGTACTGGACGAAGGTAAATGCTCTAGTTTAACAAAGTTGAATTCTTTATCACTTTTAATTTTTCTTTGAACGCACAGATTTCGAGATTGGAAAACTTGTTGGGGATGAGTTGAAAAGAAGATTAATATAAGCAGTTGGCAGAACCAAGAAATATGGTTTCTTGAACAGTGAAATACTAAGAGTCGGTTGATCAATCTTTACTTCATCGATAAACACAGAAAGAGAGAAAAAATAATTACTTGAACTTATTGACATGAATTCTCAAAATCTTGAGAGCATTTTAGGATGTTAAAAAACAAAGAAGTTATTTCGAAAATGAATTAGCATTTGAGAAGTGACGTCAATGGGATTGTAATAAATAGCTATTTGTTGTGCAGACCGACATCAAAGCACCCAGGGAATCTGAGCTGCCAAGTGATGTCTTCTGAAACCTAATGTAGTAACAGATCTATCTTGTTTGATTAAAAGCCCTTATCAGTGCTTTACCTGCTGCCTATAAATCTCTTCCAAGAAGCCAGTTAAAGATGAAAACAAAGAAAAAATCTGGTGATAAGGAGAAGAGTTCATCAACACAAACTGATCATGTTATGAAATTGATGCTTTTTACAAGGATTGTTATTCTTGTATTCCTGCAAACAGTAACAAGAAGAGTTGTGCTCAGCCGGTATGGCTAATCACCAGCACTACTCTATTCGATGGAGCTATTGAGGATAAGTGGAGTGCCGTAATTGCTGAAAAGTTCTGATCAGAGCTTTTCATCATGCAGAATGGCAATATCCTCTTGCCATCATGTCGGACTAGAAATAAATTGAAATTCGGTAACACTCTACCTAAGTAGTCCAAAATTCCTTTGCCTGCAAAGCTAGATCTCATCTAATATGAGTAATGTTAGGTACCCTAATATTTAAGTCTCAATTTGAGTTTTAATTGTTATGGCATTTATCTATTGGATGGTGGTTAAGTAATTTTACTAACTATAAAATCTATTATTCAATAGATGAGTGACACATACATTGGAATCCAAATTGGGACTCAAATATTGGGATCCCTAACATTATTGATCTACTATTTCATTGCCTTCACATCATATTCTTCGTGAGAAAACATGCGAGACCTTCTCACACGCATGTAGATATACGTATTGTTGACAGCAAGTTAATATGTTAGCATACACTTTCTTCAAGTAATAAAAAGGTCATAGGAGTTAAGATGGTATCACATATATCATGTCGCCGGTGTGTATAATAGAAATTATCAAATCTTATAGGAGTTAACTAACCTAATCCTTTTGAAACATCCATTAGTTTGTAAATGCTTGCCTAGTCTGCTTTCCTCGTACCGTCCGTGTTCACCCAAAAAAATAAAATGGCTTGTCTAATCATTAAGTGGTTTCATCCTCTCTAATCACCAAGTTAATTAATTTTGGACCTAGTATATGAATACACTACAAGCAATATAGCTTATTATTTGTTTTAAACTTTAGAAATTGAAAAATAGCTTTTGCATTACAGTGGCATTGAAAGAAATTTAGAATAAATATTATCTATGACTTATGCTGGTGGTACGGAACAAGTTTACTTGATAATGCTGGCAAGTAGTAGGATATGTTATTTCACTTTCTTTGATTTGTTAAGAGTTCAGTTTTTTTTTTTTTTTTTTTTTTTTTTTTTTTTTGTTTCAGTAAAATCTCTTCTTAGAAAACAATAGGTTTAAAGTTCAGACCCGCTCAGAGAGAATTGGGTTGCCATCATTCTAAATGAGAAAGCAAAAAGTTTATTTTCATTTTTCCAATCACATAGTAAAACGGCGCTTAATTGCTTCATTTCCAAGTAACTCTCCAAACATCCTGAACAATCCTTCTCCTGGTCTGGTTCTCTATCACATCATACTGAATTTATCAAAACTCTTCGTTTTAGATTGCAGAGACCAACTGAAATTTCAGCCCCCAAATTTCCAAATCAATAATGAAAAAGACACAAAGAAAGAAAACAGATAAACATTCATGAAGTAGAAGGACTCTAGAATTACCTACCAACTATTATCATGTTTCATCATCAAGATCATCGAACACATTAATTGAGCTGAGCACGTCGTTTTGCTCGTCCGAAAGCTGCGTCTGTTGGAGCAAGAAATGGTTTATCTTCTGTAAAAGCCACTTCTCTTCGAATGCAAGCTTCTTCCAATTGTCATCAAACATTCTCAAGTTTGTGCTTCCGATCAATCTGAGAGCCGTCATGTTGTTTTCAATTCCAAGTCCTATTGGTAGAAGCACAAACTCATCCATCAATGACTTTCTAAAGAATGGATATCGAGACATATCAATGTCAGCTCCGGGGACTCATTTGACTCGTATGCATCTCTCAAAACCTTGTTCCGTTATATGCATCATGATGCTGGTCGTATAGCCATTGTAGAGGATTTCAAGCAGGCGGGTTGGGCTTGAAGTTATAGAAAATATTAATCAAAAAGCAATACGTACGTCAAGTAAACTCTATTAACCCCTATATATAGCTGTCTCCGTTGTGTTTAATAATATGTGTGGTATTATATTCCTCGTATCTCTAGGATTTAATAAATTATTGCACGCAGGATCCAAGAAGCTATAAGGTTTCCCAGTTGAGTAATGATAGTCTCCCTGAAATTGAGCACTGAATGCATGGGTTTTCCTTGTATCTCTAGGATTTAAGTTTAGGCACAATCCCCATTGGTGTCTGTTTCTTTTTTCCAAATTTTCTTTTTTTTTTTCTTTGGCTCTGCAAATATTACAATCTGGAGTCCCTATGAGTTTTAATTTATACACTTAGGCCATGTTTGGTTGGCAGGAGATGACAAAGGAAAGGAGCTGAATTTAAAATCTATAATAGTTTCTTTTGTTTGGTTAGAGTAGATTAATCAGAAATTAATCTCCATGGTAATTTAATATCAGCTGTAGAAAAGAATTCAAATTCTTTATTGTGAGGGTGGTAATTCAGATTCCATAGCTTAAAAATATCTAATTTGTTATTTATGACCCTGCAACATTTTAATTTTCCTATTTTACCCTTGTTAAAAATTAAAAGCCAAAACCTAGACTATTCTCTCTCTCTCTCTCTCTCTCTCTCGATTTCTCTCCATCCACCGGCCCCCTCATCGGCTGCTGCCATCGATTCACCGGCTACTGCCATCGATTCACCGGTCGCTACCGTCGATTCACCTCGAAGTCGACTTCTCGTATTTCTTTGTATTAATTTTTTTTAATTCATTTTTTCCATCTCCCTCAACTCTTGTTCGATGGTTTTATGATTTACATCAAAACCAATCTTGGTTCTATGATTTTCATAGCTCAAAAATTGCATTATTAATTTGTTAGGAATCAGTCAAATTCACACAAGAAGCCTTTTCACATCACCCACTATTACTGAATCCAGATCTGGAGCTTTTAATTTAAAATTGTTAGCAATTAACAGTAAGCTGTGATCTCTGTGGATGTAATGTTTAAGAAGTGTTGAATGAGTATATGTTTGTGAAGCGGAGTATAAAAATGTGATCTCTGTTTAAGAAGTGTGATATCCGTGTTGAATGAGTATAAAAATGGTGCATGAACTTGGTTAAATAATAAGATATGCTGATACAGATGTTGTAATAATGGATAAGATGTCTGGAATTCATGTGTGATGATAATTTAATCAGGGTATTGTTAGTTTTTTTTTAATTGTGGATATTATCGTTTTTTCATTTTTCCTCTCGTTAAAACTCTCTCTATTATGGCGATGGAAATGCTTGCTTTAATTTTTTAGTTTATAATTTTGCAATTTAGTTTATAATTTTCTAGAAAAGGTGTAAATCTAATAATTAGTCAATTATTTATCTCCAATCTTTTTTAATTAGTCAGTCAATTATTTAGAAGCCATGCTTTTAATTTAATGTTTGACTGATGTTGAATGACTATTTTGGAAATCTTATTGAGCATATATGATAATTCTTTGTGCAGTTATGGACGACTTAGGCTTAGCTGAAACAGATAATATGAGAAACAAGAAATTGGTTGGGCTTTTTATGCATTGGTTTTATACCATGCAACTCTGTTTTTATTTCTTGAAGTTTAAGAAGAAACAACATGAGAGAAAATCCTTAAGACGTGAAATGTATGTGCTTGATTTTTTCGTAAATAGGAAAATTGTTCACCGATTAGCTTATGAGAGTGATGCAACTTGCATAGCCCAACTTAGAATGGATAGGCATGCTTTTACATATTTATGCACTAGGCTTGAAACAGTTGGGGGGTTAAAACCATCGAGACATTTATTAGCGAGATGAAAAAGTAGCT
Organism: Clausena lansium; assembly: GCA_030449835.1. Taxonomy (NCBI): domain Eukaryota; kingdom Viridiplantae; phylum Streptophyta; class Magnoliopsida; order Sapindales; family Rutaceae; genus Clausena; species Clausena lansium. The sequence continues at coordinate 100,020 of JASUUF010000292.1, forward strand.
ATGTTTTTACACATAGTAGCACATCATGTAAAAAATAGAGTGATTACATTTAAATTTATGAGGTCGGGACAGTCAGTCAACAAGTACTTTCATGATGTTTTGCATTCTATCCTACGGCTTCATGGAGAGTTATTAAAACAACCTGATCCAGTTCCTGAAAACTCCACTGATGAGAGATGGAAATGGTTTAAGGTACTCTCTAGCCATATTTATGATGATTATATGTTGGCATCGATAATATGGTGGTCACTAATAATTTTTTTTCCCTACATTGATGATAGAATTGCTTAGGAGCACTAGATGGTACATATATTAGAGTAAGGGTGCCTACAATAGATAAACCTAGGTATCGAAATCGGAAGGGGGAGATTGCTACTAATGTTTTGGGAGTATGCTCATGAGACATACAATTCATATATGTTTTAAGCTGGTTGGGAAGGGTCGGTGGTGATGGTAGGGTCCTTCGTGACGCTATATCTAAAACAAATGGTTTAGATGTCCCAAATGGTAAGTCATATAAAAGAAATAAACAAATTCTGAAGTATAAACTTTTATTAATTGAAATCTAAGTATTTATTTATGATATAGGTTACTACTATTTAGTAGATCTTTGGATATGCTAATTGTCGAGGATTTCTTGCTCCTTATCGTGGACAACGGTATCACCTTAATATTTGGAGGGAAAATTATCAACCAACTAATCCACAAGAGTTTTTTAACATGAAGCATTCAAATTGCTAGGAATGTCATTGAGAGATGTTTTGGCGTTCTTAAAAATCAGTGGGCAATTCTAAGAAGTCCTTCATTCTATCCTATCAAGACACAAAATAGGATTATCATGGCTTGTTGCTTACTACACAATTTCATTAGGAGGGAAATGCCATGTGATCCTTTTGAGGAAGCATTTGATGCTGTAAATGAGGTGGAATCACTTGGAGCGACACGATAACTAGTATAGAAACCTCAGAAGAGTGGAATACATGGAGGACAAATTTAGCACTAGAGATGTATAATCAATGGAGAGCAAGTAGGCAGAGCACATGAGACTCCTTTAAAGAATTTTGGTTCTGTTTTTGTCATTCCATTTTCTAGATTGTAGATGTAATTTTCATGTTTTCGACTTTGGGGATTTTGTTTTATTGTTTGGAGACTTTGATGTAATAAATTAAGAGCTTTTCATTGATTTATTTGTCCATAGCTCTGTTTCTGTTCTGCCTCAATTGAGATTTGGTATTCTTTACTGTTATTTTCTAAAACAAGGCCATGAAGATTGAAATTCATAGCTTTTGTTGAAATTTCATAGTTTTATTGTTATTTTATCAGGGTTGTTTTAGTTTTTGTTGCTTGTTACTTGTTGCTTGAGCCACTAGTTTTAAATTATCTAACTAATGTTGAATTTTTGTTCAATAGCTAAATGGAACGACCAGCACCGCAAGCTCCAAAATCTTGATTTTGGAGCAAAGATGAAGATATAATACTTGTGCAGGCGCTTTTGGATTTGTATCATGATGGGAGATTTTACTCCGATAATAACTTCATAAGTGGCTACTTGAAGGTTCTTGAGACTGCATTAGACACAAAATTGCCTGGATGTGGTATAAAAGCTAAGCCACATATTGAATCACGCATAAAGACCTTAAAGATGCAATTTCGAACTGTACATGAGATGTTAACTGGACCGAATTGCAGCGGCTTTGGTTGGGACCCAGACAAGAAAATTGTGACTGCAGAGAAGGCAGTGTGGGATGCTTATATTCAAGTATAAGATAATGAGAGTAATAGAATGAGATTTTAATTTATAGTTAATCATCTTTTGCTTGTTCCATTGTTGTAATCATTGGATATAGAATGAGAAATGATAAATTTTTGCTGTGACTGAGAAATGCTGCCACTGAGAAATGTATATGTATTTTGTGCATGATTCTGATTATTGTATATCTTTATCCTTTGAGAAATGTATATGTATTGTGTGCATGATTACGATTGTTGTATATCTTTCATCCTTTGAGATATGTATATGTATTGTGTGCATGATTCTGATTGTTGTATATGCTGTCACTGAGAAATGTATATGTATTGTGTGCATGATTCTGATTGTTGTATATGCTATCACTGAGAAATGTATATGTATTATGTCTGGAAATGCAACTCAGATTGGATATTGGTAGAGATGAATTATTCTGATTTTTAACTTAATTAGTATTTGTTCTAGATTGTCATCACAAGTTTGATGATTTAAATAATTGCAGACTCATAAAGAGGCAGTAAATTTCAAGCATAAAGCATTCCCATTTTATGAGGATCTTTGTTTGATTTATGGTAAAGATCATGCAACTGGAAAGAATGCAGAGGCCCCTGCAGATGCTATAGAGAAAATTGAGAGGACAAGAGTGAGCAAAGAAGCTGAAGGAGAGGAGTTGCATTTTGAGGGTGTGCAGGATAGGTGGATGAGAGTATGTCTGTTACACATGCTCTTAAAAAGCGCCCAACAACTTCAAGTAGCTCATCAAGGAAAAGGAGAAGAACTGAAGATTCAGAAGACAGTGGAGAGTCATTTAAAGAGCTAACAACTCTTTTTGTCACAGAGATGAAAGAAACCTCTAGTCGTTAAGTCGAGCTCTAGGGCAAGAAATTAATGACAAACAAGTAGGATTGGGTGATGAGTTGAAGAAGATTGGTAGTCTTACAATGGTAGAACGCCTTACAGCCACCACTTTAATTGCACGTGATAATGCCGCGCTCAATGTTTTTTATAGTCTTTGTAATGAGGAGCGAGAATCTTGGGTTAGACTTTTTCTTAGCGGTGCATTTAAATCATTTTATGCTTATTGTTATTTTGATGCACTTATTTTAAACTTACTATTGTTTATGAAATTTAACACATTTTAGACTTATTATTATTTTGGTGCACTCATTTCCTGCATATTGTTTGTTTGCATTGTTTTTTAATTGTCAAAATTTAGAAGCATATAAAATTTACAAGGTTATGTTATTAATTAAGTTTTACATATATATACTAATAAATCATGAATTTTTTTAGGACATTCTGACATTAAACAAAAATGGATATATATATCCATTTATTTATTTTAATAAATCATGATTTTTTATAAGTTGACAAAAGTTTCATATTGACATTAAATTATATTTAATTACTAATATTGATAGTTTAGTATTTAAGGCAAAGGGCAAATTTGTTCAAAAAAAATATTGTAATTCCTTTCCCCATGAAATTTTTATGTCAAACCAAACAGTAAAATTTAAATTCAATGTTCTCCTCCTTTCCTTTCTTCTCCCTTCCCTTCCATTCTACTCCTTTCCTCTCCTCTCCTATCTTCAAACCAAACATGGCCTTAAAATATAGCTCAAAGATTGATCGCTCAAGAATCTGTAATGCTCTTACTAATATTTTAGAAGATATATGTTACCTTCCACCTATATTCATGTTAATAATTTGTTATAAAATTGTCATTTGAAGTTCTCAGACGATACTAACAAATATAATATATCAGCCATATATCTGAGATCTTATATAAAAGATGGTGTTGGTCACAAAATTTTGGGACGGCATGTTAGCGATTACAAAAAGAAAGACTTTATTCACTGTTTATTCCCAGATTCATACAAAATAATAATAACAAACTATATATTTAGTGTTATACACGTGTTATGTTTATGCATTATGTTTCTAGAATTTGGTCCAACTTTTCTTTTAAAATAAAATTTTTCACGTTCTTTTAAAGTAAAGGAGCTATGATGAAAATATAAATGAAGATGAAGAACAATTGTTTTGGTCCCCCGAGGCTATGTAATCTAATCAGAAACTTACACCATCAAAACGATTACAGCAGGCTCAAAAGAATCAAACATTAGATTTTGTATTTACGCTTCCGTTTTTATTATGCATGTTATGTCAAATTTGTATATGACAATCATGCTTAAGATTACTTACAGTTGGTATCAGAGCATGTTATGCAAAAATACACAAAATGCTTTTGTATACTTGAAGTTATTTTTCAAGTTATAATGATAATAAATGTTAGAAATCATTAGGAAACGGATTTCTAACAATTCTGTGACTTGAAACTATGATTTTGGTGTTGGGAAATCTATAATATAATCGAGTCTGAAAAACGGTTTATCGAGCTGAAACACGAAATTATTGACCTGGCTGAAGGTTGAAGATGATATGGTATGACATGTCGTCTATATTGTCGGTCACATGAGGGGCCCCTAAGTGAATATATAAACGACCTGTCGTTTTGTTATATTTTTAAGGTTTCTGATGATCAGAAAATAACTTGTCATCTCACTATGTTATCTGGACTGCATGTCGGTTTTTCCTTCAGTTTTAGATGACATGTCGTATTTATTTTTACGGTCTAAATGACATGTCGGTTTACGTTCACTGAATTCTGTGAATGAATTTTATTTGCTTTTAATTTTAGAGCGTTTTTGTAATATTTGACTTTTGGTAATGATGTCCAGATTTGTATATCACTGAGTATTGACATATTAAAAGCTTGTATGTATTATTTTGATTTAGTTGTTGATGCATGCAATTTGTATGAATAATTAAAAAAAATGTCAAGTGATCTAATATAGTTTTAATTAATTAAGGATTAGCCACAGCATCCTTAATTTTGCAAAATTATATCTATTAAGTATTTTTGGATCACATATTAATAATGGCATTAATTGTGATTAAACATATGTAATATAATATATTTTATCCCACAGGAATTTATGTTATATTTGTATGTTTAATTAGGATAAAATATCAGACTATTTTCTTAATGTACCCACAGGAATTAAGAAGTGGAATATAGTTTGATAGTTTTATCATAAAGAAATGTGTGAATCTACTTGAATTAGAACTTTGGCCCATAGGCAAGTTTTATATCGCTTGATTCATATGTTTTTCACATGACTTACATTGGTAAAACATGATATTTCTTTGTTAGCCTAAATTTTGTAGTATATAAGCATATGTTTTTTAATTTTATGCAGTTGTACAATCCTTGAATTTTTCTGATATCAAATGTGATATTCTCGAGTTGAAAGGTGACAACTATAAAGTATGGAAGGAAAGAATTCTTCTTCATTTAGGGTGGATGGACATTTAGGGTGGATAGACATTGATTATGCTATTCGGAAAGATGAACCACTTATTGATGATACTAACTCTGCAGCTGATATTGCTCTTTATGACAAATGGGAGGGATCTAATCGCCTCAGTGTGATGTTCATAAATACCAAAATCTCTGCTGGTATTCGTGGTTCAGTCAATCAACATAATGATGTCCAGACATACTAAAGGCTAATGATGATAAATAATAAGTCATCATAGGTCCTTTGCTTTAAAGAACGTAGAAAATTTTGTTTTAAAGAGATAAGTTGGACCAAATTCTAGAAACATAACACGTAAACATAACACGTGTGTAACATTCTCCCACTTGGTCCATACATTTTTCTTTAAAACAAAATTTTCCACGTTTTTTAAAGCAAAGGAGCTATGATGACTTATTTCTTTCTCATCATTTCATCTTTGATGGAAAGATGAATTATAAATGAAGATGAAGAACAATTGTTTTGGTCCCTTGAGACTATGTAATCTAATCAGAAATTTACATCATTAAAACGATTACAGCAGGCTCAGAAGAATCAAATGTTAGTTGCAGAGCATCAATGGCTGGAGGTTAGATTTTGTATTTACACTTCTGTTTTTATTTTGCATGTTATGTCAAATTTGTATATAACGATCATGCTTAAGTTTACTTACATTTAGGCCTCGTTAAGTATTGAGCTTAGGTAGCTATAACTTAAAAGTTATAGTATTAAAGTATTTGGTAAATACTAGTTATTGTGGATTGAAAGCAAAGTTGATTTAATCTACCATTTATATGATAAAAACCTATAGTATATTTATTATTTTTGTCAAAATTATTATTTAAAAGTAATATTTACTATACACTATTAACTTCTTTTTTTTCCTACAGAGTCTTCAAACAATCACATAATATACTACTACTACTACACATAAACTCAAAAGGATAAATATCAGAACTACTACACATAAACTCAAAAGGATAAATATCAGACTATGTTTTTAATACTCAAAAATTACAACATAAGAAAATAGGTAAATTGCATGAAAGAGTTATTAATTGGCAACTAATTGACAACATAGGAATCATCATCATCAAGATCATCGAACACGTCAATTGAGTTGAGCACTTGGGTGAAAAGTTGGTTCTCTAGGGAAATTAATTGGATTCGCTTTTGTGTAAGCCTGGTTTGTTGTAGTAAAAGATGGTTTTGTTTGTCCGAAAACTGAATCTCTTGGAGAAAGTAGTCGTTTTCCTTGTGTAAAAGCTGCTTTTCTTCTTCATAGTTCTTCTTCCAAATGTCATTAAACTTCCAATTTTGCAGTTCCAATCAATTCAAGGAGCCTTTTCTTGGTTACAGGATGCAAAATGTTAAATGAATTACGCAAAAGTATGTGCGAACTGAAAGATTTTCTCAAGAAAGGATATCGGGAGAGATTCAGATCATATTGCTCCACCAAATTTGAAAAAAAACCCGGATGCATATGCATTTTAATATCCATTCCCACCGTAATCCTCAGATACTCCTCATCCTTGGACGACCCCTTCATTGACCTTAGTACATGTTTGAAAAACTGCAACTGTTCCCTCTTTGAGTCATCTTGCTTCTTTGTTAACGCCACCTTTTCGTGTAACAATTCCATTGCTTTCTGCTAAAGTTGCTTCTCTTCGACCAACAATTCGTTTTGCTTTTCTGAAAGCTGCTTCTCTTCGACCGAAAACTTCTCCCAGTTGTCATTCAACTCCTTCAATCCCGTGCCTCCAATCATTCTGAGAGCCCTCATATTGTTTTCAAGAGACGAAACCAAATATCTTTCCTTCCATGATTCTTGTAAGAATGGATATTGGGATATATCAAGATCATGCGGCACTTCCTTCCTATTAAACATCATTGCTATAATCTTCTCATCATACACTTTTGCTTTTGCTGCTGGTTGTGTTGCCATTGTAATTACGTTTGGTTGGACTTGGAGAAATTAAAATTGATTAGTTTGAAAAATTAATTAATCGAACAGTCTAACCCTCTATATTTATAGCTGTCTATATGTGCTATTCATTGTATATGTAGGATTTAATTAGTTCTAGGCAATCTCAATTAATTAACGGATGCCGGATAGGAGAAGGATTCCCAATTGAGTAATGAATGATAGTCCCTCTGAAATTGAGCAATTAAATAGGTACTCCTTGTATTTGTAGGATTTTAATTTCCAGGCAATTCCCATTGATCTTCTTAATTAGAAAGATAACAAAAATTACACACATGTAAGGATTTAGTGCTGAGTTGAGTTTTCGTTAATTACTAAATCAATGGTTGTTAGTAATATAAATGATAAAGATAAAAATGAAAAATAAATCCTCGACCATCGATTAAATGTTGAGCTAAAAAAACTAAGTTCAGCGCTGAATCTTAATTCAATTTGTAAACCTCAGGTTCGAAGAAAAATAGTAGAAAAAGTGATCATGTAAATGTTATATAGGCAATATTTTATTATTGTAGTCCAATTAAGGTACATTTGATTGTTAATGATGAAGCAAATACAAATAGATCCATGTAGGTTATACTTTGACGATAAATATACCACCGTTGAGTAGAGTACAAAATTTCCGATCTTCTGGTACCATTTTTATGGACTGATGGTAACAACTTCAATCGCCGGCACCATACTCCGACGATGGAACACTTTTATGTTATTCAATTTCATACATTTGTTTATTAAATAATAATTTATTTGATGTAAATGTATAATTTTTGTTGAAAGATAAATGGCTATATTTTTATTATTGTAGTAATTATGTATTATGTTGATCGTTATACCCATATATATAACACATTTATGATTTATTACCAAACATGCCTTACAAATTATTTAAAAAGTGATTCTCTTATAATCTTAGATTCATCAAACATCTTAGTAAATTATTTCGAAAGTTGTTATTTGAAAATCTTTATAGGAATTGATTACTTGGGAAGCTAAGGCAATCCCAAACATACCCTAAGTCATTAAATTCCAGATAATGAAGTCTGCTCGGCAACACTTGCTGCTGGTGCTCTTCTTGATCTGCTACACTCAGTCAAATAGTAAAAGGTGCACATGCAAGTCAACTACAAAATAGAATGATCAAGTAAAACAAGCTATTAGCTTTACATTAAGAGCTGAAAAAGGCAACAAGTCAAAAAGCAAACCTAAGTTCTAATTTCTTTTACTTAGTTAAGATATCTTTTTTATAGTAAAAAGCACATATACTAGGATGTGGCTTTTGAAATGCATGTAGAGTTACAGGAACCCTTGAATCCCAACAACCATTTTCTATCCTACCACTTTCAAACACCTCTCTGCACCTAAAGAGGCAAACAAATCCATCAGGGAATGTTTTGGAGCTTTCAATAAAGTTTTCTACATTAGTCAGGAGCATAATTTTGTTGATTAAGATCTCTAATTCCTCTGCAAGCTGCTCATTAAAGCAAATGATGCAAACTAATTTACATCTCATGAAAGTAAAAGCTATATAACATCTCTTTCGTGGATCTTGCAGCAACATCCCCATGAGAGAAGAAGAGCTTATATGATAGCTTCTAACTACTAAAACCTTATCCCAATAACTTCTCTGGAAGTTTGAATGATATAGCCAGACTTGAATGTGTCCTCTAATCTCATCATCATTCAGAACCAACAACAATTGATTGATGTGTACATTCTGGACAATGTACCTCCCTTTGTTTATTATAAAAGTTGAGCTCAAAGAAGGGTTGTCAGATAGACTTCCAAATTACTCCCAACAGCTAAGCCATTAGAACAATTAGCAGAGAAGGAAAATAATTCACAACAGCCTATCTAGATTTACATAATCTAACTGGTATGTGATATCAAAGGATAGCCACATTGAAGCTACTTGAACAGTCCTAGAGATAAAGATCTTCCACCAGTATAACAGTATAAGCAAGCCAAAGCTTTAAGAGAAAGCTCAAAATTCCATTAATGTAAATCCAAGATAGAGTCCATAAGAGAGGAACTTACACATGTTAACGCAAATCCAAAGTAATCGAATCTATAGTATCTGCTACAATCGGCTACCAAATCGAAGGAGGAGAAGCTGTCAGTGGTTCTCAAATTTGTCTGCATCTTACATCAACTGTAAGTGTCAGTGTTCTTGATCTGTCTGCCAATTAAAAATCTGCTAAGCCACCTACAAAGCTTTTGTATACCTGCAAATCAACAGTCAATTTAGCTGCAAAATCAGTTGGCAACATTACTCCAATTTCTGAGACTCCAGCTAAGAGATTGTCTAATACTCAGCATAAAAGCAAAACACTTCGTTCAGATATTTCCATAGAATCAAAGCCCAAAAAGTTCAATGATCTGTCTCGGCATCATATTGGCTGAACCAAACCAAGTACTCTGAATATGCTGCTAAGCACTCAATTTCACTTGGTTTTTTCAAGCTTGCTTTGGAAGCTAGGCATGAGCCTCGGAACACAAATCCTATGCTCATCGTCATAATCTAAGTGAGCTTGGAGAAATTATTAGAGACTTATTTGACAGCTGCAATATATCATAAGCTTCAGAGCAGCTGCAGGTCTCAGAAACCTGCTCGCGGGTACCTGAAGAGGGAACTTCACTCGTCTGATGATGAGGTTTACAGCTCATATCTACAATGGGAACTGGGAAACTGAAACACAAGTCCTTGAAAACTGATTTTGCTCAAGTTACCTCAGTAACAGAATCAGTCAAGAAGGAGATTTCTCCGAAGAATAATCGTGCACCACCAAGGACCGGGTATCTTTGAAAAAGAATTCTGCAAATTCAAGATATGTTTCTGACATTGGAAAACCTAAGATACAGAAGAAACCCCAGAAACCAAAACCAAGCAAGATAAGCAAGGAAAGAAATGAACCTGACATTGAAGGTTCAGCTAGTGATAAAGTTGAAGAGAACAAAGAGATATGGATTCCTCCCAAATGGAAGAGATCTACGCCTTACTGAAGTGACATGCAGGCAGATATACTGATTCAGAAATGACAAAGCATGTCATTTTCATCCTCTTGTAGCGTTTGTTCAGTGTTTGCTTGTTGGTTTACTTGTGTTGATTTGTATAAAAAGTGCATTACCCGTCAAAGTACATATTTTTTAAAAAATAAAAACAAATAAAAAATGATAATAAAAGGGAAAAAAAAATATATACAATAAGCAGAGTTTTTAGTATGTTAACTCAAAAGTAAATATTTTTTCTGGTTTTATAGACAAATTTCAGAATGATCACTGACTCATTTTTTTTATTTTTCTTTGTTTTAGATGAACACTGTCCGAGACTCTATTTCTAGGTTCTGCAGCTGCTTAAATTAGTCTTCTTTGCGACTCAAATTCAAAAAGATATCCGATCTCGAAACCCAAGTGTTCAAAGCAAAAACAAATGAGGTAAAGAATTCAATTTTCTTAACCTAAAGCGTTTACCTTCCGCCAATAAAAGTTTGACATTTGACAATCCCTGCCAATAAGTGGACATCTATTCCGGTGAATTCTGATTTATGAAGAAACGTCATAATACTACAGTACGTTTGAGATCACAAAATGGTGAGGAAAATACAAGTCAAGACCCCATGTAAGCTCCTTCAATGGGGTTTTTTACACACCGAGATTTTGAAGTTGATCCATGTATGTTGTAGCCCAGAGAAGAATGCTGAGATGATATGCCAACAATGCAACAACTGCACCTGAAAACATATTGAATACTAATCATCGGAAATTATACTGCAATCCTAACAAGCACAAATATAGGAAACAGTCCACTTAGCAGTCAAAAAAGATTGAGAAATTATTTAAAGAGTTGCACTGGCTCTAGTAGTACTTGGAAATTTTGAAAATAAAAAAATGGTTACAAAACAAGGCATGCAAACAAAAACTATACAAGTAAGTATGAACACTTCGAAGACAAATTCTTAATCAACAGTTGAGTTAGAGAAGTAGCAGTAAGCATCAACTCTGTATCATGAGTTGCTCAATAGAGGTAAATCTATCAAACCCCCATTAGAGTAAGGAATAGTAAAATTAAAATTAAAAAAAAACCATTGTACTTAAACCAACAATTACGCCAAAATTTTTTACAAATTGAGGGAACTAAAGATGATGTTATGTAAAATTAGGTAACAATAAATAAAGCAAGCAATTATACAATTATAATTATTTAAAAAAAAATTACAATGCTGAGCATCCCATTCCTCTGTCCCAATATATACTGTGTTAAAAACTTCATTAACCTTTTTCTTTATTAACAGGTAAAAATTACAACCTATCTGATCAAAATTGATTTGCATTCAAAATTATCAATTAATTAATTAACTAAGTTAATTAACTAAGGTGACTTATTTCGAAAATAAAATAAAAAATAAAAAATTGCGATAGGGTGACGTGGCAAAGAGGCCACATCAGCATCCGTCAAGGACGAATTCGGGTCTCTGATAACAGAATTGAGCCAACACAATTTCTATTTCCTACCAAATCCTTTACTCTTTAATTTCGTTATGGCTAATCGGTCGACCGATTCTGATCAACCCAATGAATCTTTCCGTTCCCAAACTTATCAGGTTTATTGTAAGACGAAGACGAGGACGGAGACGGGTAGCTTCAAACCAGGCCTCAGCCTCAGGGCCAGCGTCTGCAATCAGAGGCCAAGAAACCGGAACCATGCGATCAAATCACCACATTTCATCCCAAGAAACATCTACCGACCCAAACAACGACCAAGGTCATGTCCTTCAAGATCGGCGTCTCTTGTTCAAGAAAATTGGAATTGAACCTAAACCTATCATTGCCATCTGTGCCGGATGAAGACAATACAGAAACCAATGATGGTGACGACGATCAAATTGAACCTGAGCCGGACCTAAGAGTTCTCGGAATTTGCTTATTGGCGGCAATCTCTTATTGAGAGGAAAAATCACAAATTGGTACTCTCAAGATGAAAAATTGGAATGAATTTTCGAAGGATTTTAATGTGAAAAAACAGAGTATATCACAGAAAGAAAATGATTTGAAGGTTGAACTTTCATTTATTTGGGGATGAATGGGCTTTTATGAATGGGGCTCTGGAATTGCACCTTAGTCTTATTATTGGTGATGATGAATTGACAGTCTCATGGCTATGAAGGACAATAGTGTCGACTATTATGACAAGCTTAATTGTTGGCATGCCAACAACATCTCTGTCTTGAACAGACAGGTAGTCATAAATCCAGTTATCAAAGTCTGAGTTGAAAAATCTAATGACCTTGTTGATATTTGAAGGTAATTGGCCCTTCTTCTTTTTTAAAACTCATTACGACAGTGGTTAATTGGCTTTGTTTCTGTTTCTTTTCCCTAAGTTCAATAATACCTCAACAAATTGTTAACGTTGTCATAGTCTGTGTTGGTTGATTTGCTATAATTACTTGGTATTCAGAAATACAGAATAATATGATAATCCTTAAATAGAATACAGAGTTGCGCTGAATTTATGACTTGATTTTCAACACGGATCATCTTGGCTTGCTGTCTATTCAAATGAATCCTATCTTTAAACACAGAGATGTTCTTGGCATGCCAACAATTAAGCTTGTCATAATAGTCGACCCACTTGCCCTGCGTTTCATCTTCTTCTGGCCGATGCCAAGTTGCACGATCTCCAGTGCTAAGAGTGAGATGCGATTGCAGAGCCCATTCATCCGCCATTAAATTATCATTTCAGTCTAAAGTAGATGAACGTTCAACCTTCAAATCATTTTTCTTTATATGATATACTCTGTTTTTTCAAATTAAAATCCTTCTATGATTCATTCCAAATTTTCATTCTAAGAGTACCAATTTGTGATTTTACCTCCATATTCGATTCAAAAGACCAAGAACGCCCCTTTCAACAAGAGATTTCCGCCAATAAGCGTATTCTGAGAAGTCTGCAGGGGGCTCCGGCTCAAGTTCAATTTGATCGTCGTCACCACTATTGGTCTCTGTGTTGTCTTCATCCGGCAGACAAGGCAATGATAGGTTTAAGGTTCAAGCCCTTCATGGTCTCTTTAATTCGGTTATCGGCAAGAGACGATGGCAGATGGAGATGGAGAAGCAGAATATTGCGCAGGGTCTTTGCCTTTGTTTCAAGCCAAGAGTGGAAACAGATTAGTCGCTTGGCCAGCAATGGCGGATGATAGAGTGGTGGACACAGAATCTTGCACAGGGTCTTTGCCTTTGTTTCGAGCCGAGAGTGGAAACAGATTCGCCACTTGGCCAGCAATGTTGGAGGATGGAGTGGAGGACACAGAATCTTGCATAGGGTCTTTGCCTTTGTCTCAAGCCGAGAGTGAAAACAGATTCACCACTCAACCAGTGATAGTGGATGGAGTGGAGGACGCAGCATCTTTTGCAAGTCGAATGAGAGGGCCTTAGCCATTCTTTTGAGCCGATAGGGGGAAAAGGGTGCGTCGTTTGGCCAGGGGTAGTTGAAGACGTTTTTTTGGCAGCAATGGCGGACGGAGCGGCGGACGCAAGAAGAGGAGCTCCCTGTTTTGGCCGTCCTAGCCATACTAACAAGGTTTATCAAAGAGTAATGGAGGATTTGGAGGGAAGAAAAAGTAATGTATTTGCTTTTGACTCAATTCAGTTATGCTAATGACTGACTCACCCTGACTCGTTGAATATATATAAAGCCTTGTTTTTTGACCCGAGCTGATGCCACGTGGATTATTGGCATGTCAGCCCAGTCATGTCTTTTTTTTTTCATTAATTAATTCTTTTGCTTATGCGTTTGTGTTTTCGCTTCACAGCTGGTTTACGCCTTTTGGGTTACTTCAGATTTGGCCGCCAAAGCACAAGCTAACTCCAACTTGGAAAGCGCTTGGAGTTGGAGCTCCCTCTACAGCTCTGCTCCGTAAGTTCTTTCATTTCATTTCTCTTCAATGCTATTCAATTTTTTTATCACGTAGGGTTTTGTGTTTTTGGTCAACCCACTATTGCCATTTTTTCTGTTTGACTTAATTAGATAGAAAAGTTTTTGGGATTATCTAATCTGTTTCCCTATCATTGCTTTAATTTGTACAGTTTTTTGGTTTCTAATGGGCTGCCTTTATTTTATTTCAGAAGTTTGATGAAATGGGCTAGAAAGTAGAAACATTCATTAGTTAGGGGATTGTGAAATCAGAAATTTTTTTGTTTCTCTTGGATTGAGTGTACTTTCTTAAGATCCAAGCTTGTCTTGTTTTGATTTGGTTCACAATCTTATTTAGCTAACAGAATTCAAGTCTGTAGTTTTACAGATTCTGCGGTCGTGTTTGACCACTTAGCTGCTGAGTTCTATTTAGTTCTTGTGGTCATGTTTGAGCCCTATTGTCAAAGCTTCATACTATAAATAGTAATACTTGTGCCGAGGGTTCATCCGTGGAGTTGATTCTGCACCCTCTGTGTGGCCGTCTTTAGATCATGCCTTCTGGTTTTTGCTTCAACAGGTTATATGTAATTAGTAACGGCCGGATTATGTTTCTAATTTTGGGAGTTATTTGGACAAACCCTGCTTTTTGGCCTGTTTTTAGAATGAATAAAGGGATGTGCATTTTCAAAAGGTGTTCAAAAGCAAATATAGCTATCAAGATGCTACCTGGATAGGTACCTTAAGAAGATTCCATTTCTCTATAGGTCTAACAGCAAACTTCTTCCCAACGAAACATGATGAACGATCTGTGGCACTCAGGGATCTTGATCTTTCACAAAACCAGATTATGTGGTTGTTGCCCAACGCAACTTCTCTTGTCTTGACTCGCTGTTGGGAACTGAATAAAATGTTCGAAAACATGGTTAAGAGTGCTTATCGATTTGCAAGTTTAAAATCATTAACCATTGCAAGCTGCTTTGCTGGTTCAAAATCAGCATCAAATTTTGCAAGTTCCATGAACTGCAAACGGATAAGTGAACCTTTTGGCCAGTATGACCTGCTACCAAACCTAGAGGAACTTCGTCTCCATGATCTCATGCACCTGGAGAGCCATTTAGAATTAGCTGGCCGTCTTGGAGTAGGATTTTATAGACTAAGAATAATAGAAGTGATGCAGTGTTCCGGTCTACATCGTCTTCTCTCCTATGGTGATTCCATGCTCAACACAGAAATCCTGGAAGAAATCAAAGTAAGCTTCTGTGACCATCTGGAAGAGCTTTTCCAATACACTCCTCCTGGTAAGTTGCAATCTCCAGCTTCTGTTGTTCCGAACCTACAGATAATTGAGCTGAAGAACTTGCGGAAGTTGAGAACAATTGCAAACAAGAAGATTTGTGGCCAATTCTAGAGCAACTTGAAGTGATCAACTTCAGATCACTCAGGAAGCTGGCTAACTGACAGGAATGCAAATACCTTGAAAGAGATAAGAGGACAAACAACCTGGTGGAGCAACTTGGAGTGGGACAATGATAATATAAAGGTGTGTCTGCAGCATTGTTTCAACCTACCAGCGTCACAGCTGCAACAATCAAACCTGAAGCTTGGAGATGATCCTGGACAGGCCCACTTATTCTCATAAGTATCAGTGTGTGTTTGTGCACAGGTATTTGTCTCTCGTTATGCCATGTTCATCTCCTTGATTCAAATTGTACTTTATAGACATTAATGAAATGTAAATTTGATTTCATTCCACAAGTATTTGTATGTTTTTCCTCTTTCCTTGCTTTACGTTTTTTTTAAGCCTTTTTAGCTTAGCTTCATCAGAAAGTAATAGACTTGTGATACAAGCAAGAACACAAATTGAAACATTTGCTTTCAAGCATTTAAGATTAGCTTTGTGAAAACACTTTGGCCTTATGCTTTCATTTGCTTGCTCAACAATCAAAATTCAGCTCCCCTGCAACCAAACGGACCCTAATGGCATGCCAAAGCCAAAAAGCAAGAGAAGACTTGAAAAGATGAACTTTCATTTCTTGTTTACGTTATTTTATATTTTTAACTTTAAGATTCAATGACAATTAGTAGTCATTAAATTTAATAATATGTGATTAACTTTTTTTCTTTTATATTCTTTTATTAACAATCATTCGTAAGTTGGAGAGGGTCGTTGTCCAAATGAAAGACCAAAACTTTACAACTTAGCATGCATGAATCACGATGATCGTCAGCTATTTGGCATTGCCTTGAAACATTATTCTATGTCAACTTTAAAGTGTTTTATATTATCACAAAATATAATGAACTCATATATATTAATTTAAAATTAGTCAATCAAAATAATAATGGTCAAAGAAAAAATTTAAAATACGTAATGCAATTTTATTAAAAATTTAAAATACATAATGTAATTTTATTGATGCTCTGACTCTCGTAAAAGTCTTTCTTTTATATCGAAGTTTTTTCAATATTTTCTTCTTTTACAATAATTTTTTACAAAAAAAAATAAAAGTCCTTCATGACTTATTTTTAATATTATTATTAAATTTTTACGGGTCGAGTAATTCAATTAACAGGCTTTTGTTAGGATCCTAAAGGCTAAAAATATAAAAATTAAAAAAATAAAAGATAAGTTAGTATAAAAGATCATGGGCATCCTTTTTTTTTTTTTCCTTTCCTTTAACAATTTCGTTTTCAAGGTGAGTTCTTTCTATAAGCTTTGATATGTATGTCTGTGCAGCATCTATCAATATATATGCTCAAGGTGAGTTCTATCTATGGGTTATTGTCATCTCTATAATGCCAGTAGTGTTTCTTTTTACCTTTAATGAATTAAAAAAATAAACAAAGAAACATGTTTCTTTATTACTACTGTCTGCAATTAAGTGAATGTGTAATTCTTTAAATTATATTCTCACAATTTACTGAAAGTGATGGCCTACTAGCTTCCTGTAGGTTCGTGGAGTCTTCCATTAGCAATAATTGTGGGGACAATTGTTGCTGTCAAAGAACAGCTGAATAATCAACATAAAAATGAATAAATGAAAGGAAATTACCTGGCATTTGAGGTTCTTTAATTCTTTACGCTTATGCAAATACCGATCCAGCGACAATGTACTTTCATATGAAATTCTAAACAAGCCATACAAGCCCCTGCAGTTTATAGAATCACCAACACCATTCCCAAAACTAGCTTCCCTTTTGCAGCTGTTTCATTTTTAGCAAAAATTCTTCAAGATGGAAGTGTTGGCTTCAGTTGTAGGCTCAGCAGTTGTACCCAGAGGCCAATTGTTCTATGGCTGCTGTCAGAACATTAAGAACTTCATTAGACTCCAATCAAATTGCAGTGCACTGGAGAAGGAGATGAAGAGTCTAATGGAGATAGGAAACAAAGTTAAAGAAGAAGTTTACTCATCAGATACTCAAATCACAGAATGGATCAGAGAAGTCGAACAAATCGAGCTTGATGTGAATTCAGAACAAGCTGGTAAGCCAGTGACCACCAACCCACTTTGTGTATGCTTCTTTACTTGTAAGGAAAGGTATAGACTTAGCAAGGACATAGCTAGATTGTTCAATGAGGTACAAAGACTTGTTAAGGCTGGTAGTATAATTGCTAAGATGGTCAGTAGGAGTTACTTGGCAAAACCAGTTGAGCATATCCCTGGACCTATAATTGAAAATCAAACAACAACATCAACAACTTTGGCCAAGATTATGGATCTAGTGACTAATGAAAAGGTTATGAGGATTGGTGTCTGGGGTATGGGAGGTGTCAGTAAGACCACCTTACTAAAGAACTTGAACAACAAGCTCATGAGTTCTTCTTCAAGGACAAGTTTAAGCATGGTGATATGGGTTACTGTGTCCAAGGAGTGTGATCTAAGAAGGGTTCAGGCACAAATAGCAGAGAGATTGAATTTGCAGGTGCATATGAGTGAAACTGAGGAAAGATTAAGCACTCGACTCCATCAGAGGCTCCTAAACGAGAAGAAATTTCTTCTTATCTTGGATGATGTTTGGGAGGCAATAGATTTGGACTTTGTGGGTGTTCCACGACCTGAAATTCATTCAGGTTCTAAGATTATATTGTCGTGTCGCTCTCTTGAGGTTTGTAGGGAGATGAAGACTGATCAAGAAGTGAGAGTTGATGTACTGAATGAAGAAGAAGCATGGGAATTGTTTAGTGGAAATGCTGGGGAGGTAACTAGTTTAGCGCACATTGAACCATTGGCTCTAGCAGTTGCCGGAGAATGTAGCAGTTTGCCTTTGGCTATCATCACAGTGGGGATAGCTATGAGGGGAAAGAAAATGGTTGAATTGTGGGAGGATGCCTTGAATGAGTTGCAAAGATCACTTCCTCACATCAAAGGCATAGAGAACAAACTCTACAAGTCCTTGAAGTGGAGTTACGATTCTTTACAAGGTGAAAACATTAAACATTGTTTTCGGTGTTGCTCATTGTATCCTGAGGATTTCTCTATTGAAGTAAGTGAACTTGTTGACTGCTGGCTGGCAGAACGTTTGATAGATGACCAACTGAATGAAGGCTCACAAAATAGGGGGATTGCCTTGATTGAAAGTTTAAAGGACCCTTGTTTGCTGGAACAAGGATACTGTGTGGGAACTGTGAAGATGCATGATGTAGTTCGCGATGTTGCCATATGGATTTCATCCTCCTTGGACAATGAATGTTAATCACTTGTCTGCTCAGGAACTGGCTTGACTCATATTTCAGAAGTTATAATGTCAGAGTCTCTCAAGAGAGTCTCATTCATGAATAACAAAATAACGGAATTACCTGATCGGCAGATTCATTGTCCTGAGGCCTCAACGTTGTTGCTACAAGCTAATCTCCCACTTGAACGAATTCAATATGGATTTCTGCTAGCATTTCAGTCACTCAAGAATTTGAATGTTAGTAGAAGCAGAATCAAGTCACTGCCTTCTTCAATTCTCCAACTGGACGACCTAAGGATGCTTATACTAAAAGATTGCCATGATCTTAAAGAACTACCTCGTCTAAGTGGCCTTAGTAAACTCCAGGTGCTTGATTGTAGTGGAACTGGTATTGAACAATTGCCAAGCGGGTTGGAGAACTTGAGCAACTTAAGGAAGCTAGACATATCCCGCGCATACAACCTGAAAGCCATTCAAGGCGGGATTATATCCAAATTGTCAAGCTTGGAGGTTCTAGACATGGCACACAGCGCTTACATTTGGTGTTCGAAGCAAGATGGGGAAGGTAATGGACAAGCAATTATGAAAGAGTTGGGATGCCTTAAAAAATTACTCGTCTTATCCACTAGTTTGAAGCGCATTCCATCTTATGCTACCTGGATGAGTAGATTGATAAGATTCCAGTTCTTATAGGTTCAGATGTACCCTCTTTGACAACTAAGCTTGATGAAAATAGGGTGACAATAACTGAAGTTGATCTTCATCGAGAAAGGATTGGTTGGTTGTTGACCAACACAAATTCTCTAGTCCTTAATCGTTGTTCTTGTCTGCATAAAATGGTCGATATCTTGGGCATAAATAGCAACTATCCTTATGCTGGCTTGAGATCTCTAACCATCAATGCAGACACTTTCACCGGCTTCATGCCAGGAAGAGAATGTCGCATTCAATTTGACCTATTACCGAACCTGGAGGAACTTGGTCTATGTCACTTTAAGCACCTAGTGAGCATTTCAGATTTCATTCAGTGTCTAGCCCAGAGATTTTCTAGACTAAGACTAATAGAAGTGACTGACTGTCTCCAGTTAAGGTACTTTATCTGAAATGGCAGTTCCGTGCTCAACATTGAATCACTGCAGGAAATCAAAGTTAGCTTTTGTAACAAGCTAGAAGAGCTCTTCCCTAAGAAAATGGCAGCTCCAAATCTACAGAAGATTGAAGTAGTCAGCTGCCGTGTATTTTGAAGCTGCCTCTGACTGACCAGAATGCAAATACTATCAAAGAGATAATGGTAGATGAGTTATGGTGGAGTCGATTGCAATGGGAGAATGAAAATACCAAGGCGAGCCTGCAGCATTACTTCAAGCCTCTCAGCATTGCTAGAAACCGACTCGACTCTCCTTGGCAATGAAATTGTTCACAACACAATTGGATTCAAGTCTACAAAGGAATAATGCTCACTTTGCTTCTTATGAGGATTTGCATTTTGTACTTAAAATTATGCATGGTCTTGCTCTTGCATCAAACTTTGCACCCACGAAACTTGTTGCTTCATTGCAACTTTACATAATTTGGTTCTTACTTGACAAAAGTTACAAGGAATGAAATAAATTGAATACAAATTATATAATAACAGATGGAGACCAAGAGTTACAATGTAATGCTATTATTTACATATTACAACGGATTATTAGGAAAAGTAATTTTCCTGTTCTGTTATTTACAAAGTCACCAGAAGATAAAACCCAAACAACATGGTATCCACACTTTCGATTTCCGAATGATGATCTTCATCACAGTCAAACCCCCTACGCCTCAATCGTTATCTACATTTCACCCCATTGTATTAACAATGTTAATCAGCCTCCCAAGACATAAAAAAGAAAAAAAATACTGCACACCTGAATAAGAACAAATGCAAGAACTTCAACTCAAATCTGCAAGACATATTCTCACTATTAAGACACCATAAACTGAAGTATACAATCTAAAAGCCAGCTTCTAACTTACACTTCAGCTTAATTTTGGAAGAGCAGCAACCAGTGTTTCATAAACACCCACTTTTACTTGCAAACTAATGTTTACTACCCACCCCTTATAATGTCAGCAAGTAATTCCATTCCACAATAGATGTGGATTAAAAGCCCTTTCACATCTATTCCAGACAGAACCTAAAATTAAGGGAACAGGGAAATTACCTCTAATCAAACTCATCCCCTTCGTCTTCAAAATGATTCTCCATTTTCAGGCCTTCAATTTTATTATTTACAAACTTGAGTTGAGCCTCCACTCTTGAGCTCT
This sequence comes from Clausena lansium, assembly GCA_030449835.1. Lineage (NCBI taxonomy): Eukaryota > Viridiplantae > Streptophyta > Magnoliopsida > Sapindales > Rutaceae > Clausena > Clausena lansium. Next base: position 120,995 of record JASUUF010000292.1, read on the forward strand.
CACTATTATTTACAATCTCAAGCCGAGTTTTGGTTTTAGGGCTGACACTATTATTTACAAAGCCCTTAGTATCTACCGGCATCTGAGGACAATCTAAACTTGTTTCTTCAATGCCATTGTTAAGTTTGGCTGCTAAAGCACCACGGTCAGTTACAGAATCAAGAGAACCAGAGCTGCTCCTTGAAAGCAGGCCATTTTCAGACAGCCCAGATCTCTGATGTAGCAGTCGTTCATTGCTATTTCTACCTATAGTAGGATCCCTGCAACAAGAAAAACATATGTATATATTTCATGACTGCAGCATATGATTTCATAGATGTGCACCAAAAATCATTTACAAAAATATAAAACTGAACCCTGCATAACAAAACAAAATTTCATGAAAGTCAACATGAGGTTTCACGTTTGAAGACGAGGAAAACCATGTACAAGAATGAACATCTAAACCAAAACTAAGCCAGTATCCACTAAATTCATATATAGCATAAATTGTGCATATACATTATATAATTAGCTAACAACCTTATTTCATAGACCCCACTAGAATGATAGTGTAAAAGAGTCAAATAGCTAACCTATAAACCTAATGATACAAAGGCTAGTTAAACATAAACATTAAAGAACCTATGGAACTTTAGGGCACCTTGCTTGCGACAATTTGGGACTTTGAAGATAGTCAAAAACTGGTACCAAGTCTTTTGATCTTGCTTCAATCATGCGAGTTGGAAACTGTTCGATTTCAATTTCCCCTTTCAGATAATTTTCTTCTCCCGTTTTAAAGTCCTTTATCATCATCGACTGAAAATATATCTAACAAGCAATGGCACAAGAACAACAGGCATGTTAAACATCAAAGAAAACATTCGCATGATTCTATATATAAATGCCTCATAGAAAACCCTGCACAACAAGGAAATACCTGTGGTTTAGCCCACAACGGAATGCGAGGTGGATGCATCTGCAGTTCAGCTTCAGAAATATACAGATGATGCTTATCTTCAGGACTAACCTTTGTTTTCTCAACGACACCCTTAGCTTCAGTAAAAGTAAAGTTTCCATCATTCATTTCTTCAGGGTATATCTTATTGCTATCTATAGTTCCATTATCACCATATATGTCTATATTATCTTCTCGCTCTCTTCGAGTTTGTTTCTGACAAATATTCCACTTCTGGATTGCCTCAACAACTAATCTAGGATCATCCTCTGTGACTGAATCATAACCACTGCCTAATACAGGCACACCCATTGTTACATCTAGACCCGTTGATATTTGCAATGCATATTGAATCATAAATCCATAGGTAGAAAAGACCAGAAGGTAGTTCTTTATCTTTAAAGAGCTGCCAGCTGCATATGTTTCACTATTGCCTTTGCAGTTATGGAAAGATGAAGCAATAGCCCCAGAGAGCGAACTCACCCTTCCTGTCGCGGCTGCTGCTGCACCACTAACAGTGCCTCTCCATCCATTACTTCCATTCCTTATTCTGCTAACCACAGAGAGAGTAACTGGGGGACCAGATGCACAAAGACTCTGTTGATTAGGCATTTGCAAACCTAAATTGGGTGGCCAACGAACTCCTGACTTAGCCATTGCACCATGTTTTGTGGTGAAACTAGCATCAGTAGACTGAAAATTGACTGATCCTCCCAAAGGATTTACAGCAAATAAATGGCTCGTCCCCCTAGAGGAACTAATCATAATCCAATTGCTGTCATCACTGAAACTAATATCTTGTATAACCTGGAACGAAAAGAGGGGAAAAACATATATAATATAATGAGCAAATGGGTCAAAGGATTACAGTTGTAAAAGGAAATTATGAAACAATGATAGTGCTCTTACAGCATTTGTTAAACCACGTTGCAGCCTGTAAAGATGTACATAAGATGTACCGGCATCACATGCAGAGGAGCTTCCTTGGAGTCCAGGCATGATTTTGAAAATATTTATGTTATGACCCTGAACTGAAGCAGTCACTAAAAGTATCCCGCTAGGATCAAAGCATAATGCTGAAATAGGACTCTTGTGCGCCCTAAACTGGGCAATAACATTTTTACCGACAATGTCTCTGACAATGACCTGATTAACACATGGGGGAAAATAAGTAAGGGAAAAAGATGTAAGGCATAAAAGTATCATCTTTATATTCAGACTCAAATAAATGGATATAGAGAAACACAGATCATAATATTGTTTCCAAATAAAGCTAAAAAGAATGTTCCTCAGATAACATGATTAATAACAGGATATTCCTACATGATAAAAGACTTGTTCCACAGATCATACAGAAGTGTGCATGCGATTGGGAAGAACAAGCAAAGAACCAATACTATAAAAGAAACGAAAAAGTCCTCAGTTGCCAACACAAGCAAACTTAAGAAGAATAGAAGGTACCATTCCAACATTATCAGCATCAGGCAAATGACCATTAACAGTTCCATTGCTTCTCCCCCCAGGAATTGCTGATTGCAGAGAATTCTGGGAATCAGGTAGAAGTTCTGAGCAGTATCGTGACAGCTTCTTATATCCTAGATCTCCAAGGGTCACTATCCCAGCAGCTAGATGTTTGCTCGATTCTTTTGCATAGTGTGCAACACGGCTCCCATTTGAAGCAAAGCCAGAAAAGCTCTGAGACTGCGTTAAATGTTGTGGATTTACACGCCCGTCATTTGAGACAACAACTGGACTTCCACTATAAGCCAGCCACCTGGGACCAACTGCGAGAGGTCCATAGCCAATACCTCCAGAACTAGGATGTCCCGTAACTATAGGATTTGTTAGAATTGCATATTCAATCTCTAATGTTGCAGCATCAAAGCAGTGTATCTGCAGTATGTAAAAAACTAATTCTCACACACTGACTACTGAAAAGATACGAGTGGTTGGAAACAAACGCAAAAGTAAATACCTGAGCTGCCTGACATATGGCAACAACTCTAGAGCTGCATCTTACAGAATAAATGGCAGATCTGAACTTTAGCATATGCACATAAGACTGAGATCTCAAGGAATAAAAACGAACAACAGTGGGCATAGAACTGCCATTCCCCAAGTCATGGTAGTTTGCAGAAGTCCCATTGCAAGCAGTAGCTAACCCATCCTGAACTTTAGTACCGCAAGAACGGGACCCATCAGCACAAAATACCAGGAGTGGTCTGACTTCTGCAAACTTGTCTCTCAATCTTTTCGATGTTATTGGTCTTGGTAACATTTGCATAAATGAAACAGGACCATCATATCTGGAAACCAGGTCATGAACGTTATCCGCCTCTTCAACATCCCAAACCTGGAAACCAGACCGATACCCCAGCAGTAGGACTCGCCGTGTTGCACCTGCCTCACTCTCTAATTTGTCAAACCCAGCCCAGAGCACCTTCACATCGTAAAAAGGAAATTTGGTGTGAGCCATTTCGACTCTCAGATCATAATTTCAAGTACTCAAATTAGGAAGAGTCATGCCATAAGAATAACACCAACAGGAAAAACAGCAGCATAGCCATATATACCGAGCACAAAAGAAAAAGTTAACACAAGCCAGCGCTCTTTTCAAAAAATTGCAAAACAAATTTCAAAATAAACAGAAAAACAAGTTTCCAGAGATTCAACTCGAGCCATATAGCAAAATTCAATGAACAAGCTCAAATCCTCAACTTCTTCAGTAAAAGATCACCCCACGAGCCACATTTGTTTTACCAGGTACCACAAGTGAACTAGTTCCGCAATCATAAAACTTAAAATGAAAAAATGAAAAACATACTGAAACTCTCGTCTACTCAATAGATTGCATCAAAATGCCACCACCAACCACTCAACCCAAAATACTAAAACAGATTACCAGACATAAATTGCTATTTACCAAAAATTGAAATAAACTATAAACATCCACCCATAAATTCAACTAATAGATAATCTAAAATAAGCATGCCACATTCTGACTCTCTATCCAAATCCACCCCAAAGTCAGAATACCCACTTTGAAAACTGAAAAGAGAACTCCTGTTTATTCCACAACCCAAAATCTACATATCCAATAAAAATCTCTGCATGGGCATATCGAATTTTTTTTATATATCTCCAAAATCCACTCGTAGTTAGAAAATTACATCGGTTCAAAACTTGAAAAAAAAAAATTATACAACCCACAATTCAACTAAATTCCACAGTTGCATTTAAATTAAGTGCCAAAATCAACATAGACATGTCAATATAAGCAGAATAAGAATTTCACAGCTGGCGCTTTTTCATAACCAAAATGCTAAGGTTTACCTACTCTCAGCCAGAATTACACTTTCCTTAGAAGCACTTACACCTACATAATAAACACATTCAAACTCAAAGCTTCAAATACTCTACTTCCAATACATCAAAACACAAACACAATTTTGACTTAATTAATCAAAAACAAAATCGCAAATAAACAAGTAAAAGTACCTGATCATGGCTTGACTCATCATCTCTCTCCACAATAGAAGATGCCACCGAAACGGCCGACCTGGCCACCGTTGACGCCCCAGATGACACGATCCTCAAATAACTAGATATTGCACGAAACGGGCTCTTTGTGGACCGCGAAACGACACCGTTTTGCGGTTTAGGCCCATCAGGACTGTTCCCCATCCCAGAAAAGAACCGAACAATGAAATTAACGTATACCCAGAACACGAAATTCAGTTCTATGTCTCCAATTTGTTGTTCAAGCATAACCCCAGGCTGTCTCTATTTTAAAAATCAAAACTTTTTTGAGCTCCCAAAAAAAAAAACCCCCGATATCATGTTGTACAGAAACAGCCCTAAAATTTCAAATTTTTCAGCTTTCAAGTGGGTTCATGATGGGCTTTGTGAAGAACCCAGATGAAAAAAAGCTCTCAATCGAAACAAGAGCGGGTTTGGTGTTGGTTTGCTGAAGAAAAATAGAAACTGCCCTCAGACAACAAATGAAAGCAACTTCTTTTTTTTTTTTTTTTGGGTTTATATCTTCAATACCCAGAAACGAAAATCAAAAAGATATCAAAGATTTGAAAAACACCTTTTATTGATCAGTATCGTAATATACAATTAAAATAAAAAAAAATTAACAGAAAACAAAAACAAAATAAAAACGAAATTGTTCTTTTTCAAATTTTGAAATTAATTTACAGTAGATGAATTCATTAAATGGTTTTTGGAAGAGTAAAAATTTTGCTGGAAAAATCGAAGAAGAGAGACGAAAGGTTTCTTAGAGAGAGAAAGCTGTAGAGAGAGAAGTAGCAGTTGGATAATGAAGAGTTCATTTTATACAATACGATATGATTTGTTTTTGTATTTTTTTTTTTTTTTTAATGCATGCTTTTTGGATTTGGTTTTGGGTTTGATAATTAAACTAAATAATAAATGAAAATAACCTTCCTATTTGTTGAATGAAAAAGTTGGAAATTCAATTCCAAAAGTGTGTCTGCTTTGCTTTGTGTGTTGGGTTTTGGATTTGGTTTTGTTGTTGTTTCGGCTTCTCGTTGTTGAACCAAACATTCTGACACGTCTTTTCAAAGTCTCAAACTTCCAACTTCCAAGTCTTCTACTCTTTCATTGTCTCATCTCATGTCATGGTTAAGGGATCACAAAATATTTATAACATCAAATGTTATATTAACATTTAAATGTTACTTTTTTTAATTATTATACACTTGGACTGTGGAGGTACGATCATCTTAGGATACCATGATCGGACTTGTGATCTAAATGTAACATCTAAAATTGTCTCTGATTCATTCATAATCTTTTTGTTGAGGTAGATCTTGTATATTTTTTTTTCAAAAAATAACTTAATAATATAAAAATATTTCAAAATTGTTGGATATGAATGGTAGAATTTATCTAAAAGTCTATCTTTATTAAACTAATAATAGGATCAAAAGTTTATCTTCTTGGTGTCAAACTCTCAAAATAGAATAACAATAAACCACCATGGTCAAATATTTATTAATATTATCATTATATGAGTTTATGAACATTTCAATATAGTTAGAAAAAAAAATTATCATGTAGATTTAATTTTCTACTTTGATTTTTCTCTCTTTCTTTCCGGCCTTGCTTGCTTGATTGCCAAGCTATTACTATATGCCATTAATTGTCTCCCGAAAATCTAGAAAACAATTATTGATATCAAAAAAAAAAAAGAAAAAAATATTAAACTAATAACGTGGATGGGTTCTTTTTTTATTATACAAGCATACTATACATGTCTAAATTTAGTTGTAGTTCGTGTCCTTTGATGGGTTCATAAATTAAATTTGAAAATTTTGGTTGTTACAACCCAAAAAGAAATTGATGCTTACTTTTTAAAATGTTTACCAACCACTTTATTTATTTCTAAAATCGCGTATATTTTCATAACACATACCATTCACGTTTTGAATAATCATAAAACAAGCAACTTCTTTAATAGTATCCCCAACAAATCACAATTAATATTGTAACGAAAATTCTATAAATACGCAACTCATTAGGGGGCTTTCTTGAGACAATGATGTATTTGGGCAAAATCTATAACATTTGCATGTGGGCATATTAAATTATTGGATATTGTTTAGGCAAGGAATTGATTTGGGTGTTTGTTGA